>JAHHZJ010001647.1:0-128295 GCA_021437245.1 Aegilops speltoides
ATCGATCTTTCACGTTTGGAGGGATCCTATGGAAACACGAAGAACAGCAGGAAGCAGGGGAAACAGGGGAAAGCGAGAGAAATCACTCAACCAACAAGGAATCGATCACACAAGTGCTAGATCAACATACACACATGAGATCCACAAGATACATAGTCAACTAGGGTAAGGATACAAAGGAACGTTCATCTCAAGAGGAGGCCTTGATGTTCTTCCCTAGATAGGGGCCTTGAATCCACGAGGGGATCTTCCTAGATAGGGGTCTTGAATCCGAATGGATCTTCTCCTAGGCGGAGGTCCACGATCTCCGAGGAGAAATGCCCGGTGGATGAGCAAAGGCTCTCACACACAAATATGAGCTAATCCAATGCTAACCCTCAAAGTGGGGAGGAGGAGGTCGATGAGGACATCAATACCATTGTTACACCCACAGCCCCTTGCTATACATCTTGGACCAATTACTAGAGCTCGCGCCGCCAACTAAATTACGGTACTTTCGTTTCTTGGTAATGATTCTAATGTTCATGAGAATATGATGCTGCCTAAATTGGATACATTTGTTTTGCTTACAAATGAAGGGCCTAGCTTGGAGAAGGATGAACATTGGAGCAAGAACACACATGGAGTTGATGGCATGCGCAAAGGAGATCAAAACGGAGTTACAAGTGATGATTTCAGGACTTTGAAGCCACCATAAGGAGTGCATGAAGCCTTGGACGAAATATACAAGATGCCACTTCATAATATTAGTCCATAGGCTAATCTAGGTCTTCGTCACCTTATTATTGGCCAGGCCCATGTAATTTCGAAATACATTAGTATAGGCTATTTTTAGAGTCCGTATGTGTGGGGAAACAAGAGATAGGGTTAGGTTGGACCCCTCCACCAAGGGCCACGAAATTCACCCCTCTTCCTCCATATATACAGCCCTTAGGGCACCGTTTAGACTTGGGTTTTGTTTAGATCAAAAGTTAGCCATAGCTGCAACCGCGTGCCGTTTGTGTTCAACGACGGACAAAGCGTCACAGAACCCACCTTGATCAATAAAGCTTTCATCTTATATTAGCAATATCCAGTTGCAATCTCGGTTTCTTGCTTGTTCTTCGTTTGCTCGCGAAATAGACCCTCGTGGTCGGGTTGATCGTGCTCGGCGTGGTCAATAACCTCTCGGAGTTGGTTTAGCGATTGCTAAGCGCGGCGTCCTCGCTGCGCTTCGTGGTCGGATCGTCAAAGTCGACTTCCACAAAGCGAAATCCACCATCTCATCGAAAGGCGGGACACCTCTGCCTCTATCAAGTGGTATCAGATTTCCGGGTTGCTCGGTGAGATTTTACAGATTTTCGTAGTTTAGATCGAGTCATTCTTCATACCTACAGATCCCGAAAAAGCCACAAAAAAAATTTAGGGTTAGGTCATCATATCCGAACCAATCGAGCCTTTGCATAATCTTTTACGTATTTGCGTTGTTGAATTTGCGGTTGCATCGTCGTGTCTAGTTCTTTGGTCTTAGAGTCTAGTCTTTTAGAGTTTGAGTTACGGTCATAAGTTGTCACGCGCCACCGCACCATCATCATCGCCCTACCATCTACCACCACGCTTATCCATACGCTTGAATCCGTATCCATATACCACCACCGCTGCCATATACCACCACCGTTGCCATATACCACCACCATATATCCACCACCAATCCGAGTTCCTTGCATATTCGATTTGTTTGGGATCCATCTAAATTCGATTCGTGTTTCCTTATCGAGTAGGTTTGATTCAGCAATCTTTTGCCGTCCGTAGAAGAGGTTGGTTTCCAAAAAAAAAGTCGAAACCACCCTCGTTTAGGCCCAAAATTTTCCAAAAAGCATACGGGATAAAAAATTTACGGCTATCCTATTTTTAGGTGTTTCTAAGCGTATTGAGCGATCGCCGTTATAGAAAGTTTTTTGACCCGTTTCTAGTTTTTGGGTCGGGCGGCGAAAAAAAAAATTTGGTCGAAAAATTTCGTGCCCATCCTGTCGGTTTGACACAGGAAGAGTTTTGAGACACTCGCCATTATAGTGATTTTCAAAAAAAAAAGCAGCAAAAAAAAAAAGCAGCAAAAAAAAAAAAAAAAAAAATTGAGTGTGCTTTTCCTTTGTTTACGTGCGCGTCGTGATTTTGCTAGTGTTCTAGGCTCGCGTCTCTAGCACGGTCTAGCCTAGGACCAACCTGATCTGCGTCGTTGGCGTTTATTCAACTTTGCATCTCTGATTTGATTATTCTTGACCCTTTTGCTACCATATTATAAGCCTTCCAGCTCCACATACATCTCGTCGTGCGTTTGATTCTCCACAATGTCGCTATAGCCAAGCTTTGAGAGTTTTGACTACTAGCGGTTGCGATCACGCTTCTTCTTTGGGTAGGCTGGTAAATTTGAGATTTGCTTGCGGTTTGTGGTATCCACCACCACCACCACCACTTCCTAGTAGTCTGTAGGATCATATTCTTGTGTGTTTCTATTCTTTGCTAACCATGGCGGGACCACAAGCAGCGAGGCTGATTGGGAGAACTGACGAACAAACAGCTACATGATAAGTTTGACAAATGATGATTGGACAGGTGCAAGGCGTGATAAACAGATTTGTGAGGCCATGGAGAAGATAGATGGCATTGAGAAGGCGTTTGAAACAAAGCGATAGCAAGTTTGATGAATTGCTCGCGCGTTTTCCACAACCACCTGCTTCTGCACCTATCGCACCTCTGCGCGACAACAACTCGCCCCTTCGAATCGGTATGGGCGAGCTCGGCGTGTTCCTCTTGAGCGAGGACAAAATTCTGGTGCAGCTGCTACTTTGTTGGTGCTTCTTTGGCTCCTGCTCTTGCTGCTGCTTTGGTACAGGGAGGATGATTATGTGGGAGATTACGAGGAGGAGGTTGATCAACATCGAACTACGTGCAACCACCAGCAGTGGAACCACCAGGTCGTCCACATGCAAATAATGGCAATGCTAGGGCTCCCCTCAGTGCGAGATCATGACCATCTCCTAAACTGAAATTGAATATTCCACCATTTGAGGGTAGATATGTTCTGATATATATCTTACTTGGGAGTTAGAAACTGAACAACGATTTACATGTTTACAATATCACGAGGAGAGCGTGTTCTGCTGCTTGTTTGTTCTTTCACTAGCTTTGCATGTGTTTGGTGGTCGAACATTGTAGATTATATCTGTTCCAGCTACTTGGGCTGCTTTGAAAACTGCTATGCGTACTCGTTGGGTTCCACCATATTATCAACGTGAATTACTTCAAAAATTGCAGCGCTTAAGACAAGGAAAAAATTCTGTAGAAGAATATTATCGGGAATTACAAAGCGGCTTGATTAGATGTGGTATTGTTGAGGAGAATGAAGCTATGCTTGCACGTTTTTTGGGTGGATTAAATAGAGATTCAGACCATTCTAGACTATAAGGATTATAATAATATCACTCGTTTATTCCATCTTGCTTGTAAAGCTGAGCGTGAAGTCTTGAGGATCGGCGGGCATTGGCGCACTAACTTTTCTGCTGGTCGACCGTCATCATGGACACCACGCACATCATCTACTTCCTTTGCACCATCACCTCCTTGGTGCCACCTCCAACGTGATACAAGAAAGCGAGGCACAACCACCACTATCGCCAAGAGCACACTGCTGGGCTGCCTGAGCTCTTCTTCCATGGCGTCAGCAGGGCACACAAGTGATATTATTTGTAAATCGTTGTAAGGGAAGAGGACATTTTCGAGAGAATGCAAATCTCAGCGTGTGATGATTGCTCACGAGGATGGTGGGTATGAGTCCGCTAGTGACTATGATGAGAGACTTTGGCTCTTATTACACATGAGGAACACGGTGGAGATGATTACGATCATGAGACACAATACATGGCTCTTTGAAGATCTTGTGGTATGAATGTTTAGTTGCTCAACGTGTTTTGAGTGTGCAGAGTTACACAAAGTGAGCAAAATCGAGAGGCATAATTTGTTCCATACAAAGGGAGTTGTGAAGGAG
The DNA here is from genome assembly GCA_021437245.1 of Aegilops speltoides. NCBI lineage: Eukaryota > Viridiplantae > Streptophyta > Magnoliopsida > Poales > Poaceae > Aegilops > Aegilops speltoides. Next base: position 4,025 of record JAHHZJ010001647.1, read on the forward strand.
CGTTCTATTAGCGTCATCATAGATGGAGGAGCTGCAACAACTTGGCTAGCATGGAGATGGTGGTGGAAGCTATCTCTCACCACAAGACCACATCCACATCCTTACTACATCCAATGGTTCAATAACAGCGGCAAGGTGAAGGTAACACGTCTTGTTAGTGTGCATTTTAGTATCTCTACATATCTGATTATGTTGATTGTGATGTGGTACCTATGCAAGCATGTTCCTTGTTACTTGGTAGACCATGGCAATTTGATAAAAATTCTGTACACCATGGTAGAAACAATCAGTATACTCTTGTTCATAAGGATAAAAATATTACTTTGCTTCCTATGACTCTGAGTCCATTTTGAAAGATGATATTAATAGAGCTAATAAAGCAAAAGCAGGAGAAAAATAAGAGTGAAAATCAGATTGTGGCAAAAGAATTTGAGCGACACATGCGCCTAATAATAAACCATCTCTGTTGCTTACGAAATTAAATTGAAAAGTGCATGTTTACTTGCCACCAAATCGATATTGATGAGCTAGATTTTAACAAATCTATTTGCTATGCTTTTGTGTGCAAGAGGCATTATTTTCATTCGAGGGCGTGCCTTCCTCTTTGCCCCTCTTGTCACTAACATTTTGCGGGGAGTTTCGGCGTCTTTCCACAAGGCGTGCCACGGATTACCACCTATTAGAGGATTGAGCATCAAATTGACTTAATTCGGTGCATCATTACCAACCGTGCACCATACCGTACCAATCGGAGGAGGCGAAGGAGATTATCGTCAAGTCACGAGGCTGCTCGACAAAGGTTATATCTGCGAATCCCTTAGTCCTTGTCTTTGTTCCTATTATTCTAGTGCGAAAAAGGATGGTACGTCACGTATGTGTGTTGATTGTAGAGGCATCAATAATATTACTATTAGTTATCGTCACCCTATTCCTAGGCTAGATGATATGCTTGATGAATTGAGTGGCTCTACAATATTCTCCAAAGTTGATTTGCGTAGTGGATACCATCAAATTCGTATGAAATTGGGAGATGAATGGAAAACAGCATTTAAAACTAAGTTTGGATTATATGAGTGGTTAGTCATGCCTTTTGGGTTAACTAATGCACCTAGTACTTTCATGAGATTAATGAGCGAAGTTTCGTGCTTTCATTGGACGATTTGTGGTAGTCTATTTTGATGATATCTTGATTTATAGCAAATCTTTGGAAGAACATTTGGAACATTTCGTGCTGTTTTTAATGCTCTCGTGATGCACGTTTGTTTGGTAACCTTAGGAAGTGCACCTTTTGCACCGACCGAGTATCTTTTCTTGGCTATGTTGTTACTCCACGAGGAATTGAAGTTGATAAAGCCAAGATTGAAGCTATTGAGAGTTGGCGCAGCCCAAAGCGGTCACACAAGTGAGGAGTTTCCTTGGCCTCGCTGGTTTCTATAGGCGTTTTGTGAGAGATTTCAGCACCATTCTGCACCTCTCAACGAGCTTACAAAGAAGGATGTGCCTTTTGTTTGGGGTACCATACGGAAGAGGCCTTCACGGTATTGAAAGCTAAGTTGACACATGCTCCTTTACTCCAACTTCCGATTTTAATAAGACTTTTGAGCTTGAATGTGATGCTAGTGGAATTGGATTAGGAGGTGTGTTATTACAAGATAGCAAACCTGTTGCATACTTTTACGAAAAATTGAGTGGGCCTAGTCTGAATTACTCTACTTATGATAAAGAATTATATGCTCTTGTTAGGACTTTAGAAACATGGCAACATTATTTATGGCCCAAAGAATTTGTTATACATTACGATCATGAATCTTTGAAACATATTAAAAGTCAAGCTAAACTGAATCGTAGACATGCTAAATGGGTTGAATTCATTGAGACTTTCCTTATGTCATTAAACACAAGAAGGGTAAAGAAAATGTTATTCTTGATGCATTGTCTAAATCGCTATACTATGCTTTCACAACTTGACTTCAAAATATTTGGTTTGGAGACCATCAAAGATCAATATGTGCATGATGCTGATTTTAAAGATGTATTGCAGAATTGTAAGAAGGAAGAACATGGAACAAGTTTGTCGTTAATGATGGATTTGTGTTCGTGCTAACAAGCTATGCATTCAGCTAGCTCCGTTCGTCTTTTGTTGTTGCGGGGAGGCGCATGGAGGAGGACTAATGGGACACTTTGGCGTGAAGAAGGCGGAGGGCGTACTTGCTACACATTTCTTTTGGCCAAAGATGAGGCGGGATGTTGGCGTTTTATTGCTCATTGCACTACATGTCAAAAAGCTAAGTCACGACTCAATCCTCATGGTTTATATATGCCTTTGCTGTACCTAGTGTTCCTTGGGAGGATATATCTATGGACTTTGTTTTAGGTTTACCTAGAACAAAGAAGGGAGGATAACATATTTGTTGTCGTGGATAGATTCTCGAAAATGGCACACTTTATACCATGTCATAAAAGCGATGATCTTGTCAATGTTGCTGATTTGTTCTTTCGTGAAATTATTCGTTTGCATGGTGTGCCAAATACTATTGTTTCAGATCATGATACTAAATTTCTTAGCCACTTTTGGAGATGTTTATGGGCTAAGTTGGGGACTAAACTGCTTTTAGTACTACTTGTCACCCCCAAGCTGATGGACAAACTGAAGTAGTCAATAGAACATTGTCTACTATGCTTAGGGCTGTTCTAAAGAAAAATAAGAAAATGTGGGAGGAATGCTTGCCTCATATTGAATTTGCTTATAATCGTTCATTGCATTCTACTACTAAGATGTGCCCTTTTGAAGTTGTGTATGGTTTCCTACCTCGTGCACCTATTGATTTGTTGCCTCTTCCATCTTGAGAGAAGGTTAATTTTGATGCTAAAGAGCGTGCTGAGTTGATTTTAAAAATGCATGAGTTAACTAAGGAAAACATTGGCGTATGAATGCTAAATATAAACTTCTTTGGAGATAAGGGTAGAAAACATGTTGTGTTTGCACAGGAGATCTTGTTTGGTTACATTTGCGTGAGGATAGATTTCTGATTTGCATAAATCAAAGCTAATGCCACGTCTGCTGGTCCCTTTAAGGTGTTGGAGAAAGTAAATGATAATGCATATAAACTTGAGCTGCTGCAGATTTTGGGGTTAGTCCACTTTTAACATTGCAGATTTGAAGCCATATTTGGGTGAGGAAGATGAACTTCCGTCGAGGGCGACTTCATTTCAAGAAGGGGAGGATGATGAGGACATCAATACCATTGTTACACCCACAGCCCTATTTGCTATACATCTTGGACCAATTACTAGAGCTCATGCGCCAACTAAATTACCGGTACTTTCGTTTCTTGGTAATGATTCTAATGTTCATGAGAATATGATCTTGCCTAAATTGGATACATTTGTTTTGCTTACAAATGAAGGGCCTAGCTTGGAGAAGGATGAACATTGGAGCAAGAACACACATGGAGTTGATGGCATGCATGCAGGAGATCAAGAACGGAGTTACAAGTGATGATTTCAGGACTTTGAAGCCACCATAAGGAGTGCATGAAGCCTTGGACGAAATATACAAGATGCCACTTCATAATATTAGTCCATAGGCTAATCTAGGTGCTGCGTCACCTTATTATTAGGCCAGGCCCATGTAATTTCGAAATACATTAGTATAGGCTATTTTTAGAGTCCGTATGTGTGGGGAAACAAGAGATAGGGTTAGGTTGGACCCCTCCACCAAGGGCCACGAAATTCACCCCTCTTCCTCCATATATACAGCCCTTAGGGCACCGTTTAGACTTAGGTTTTGTTTAGATCAAAAGTTCGCCATAGCTGCAACCGGCGTGCCGTTTGTGTTCAGCGACCGGACAAAGGCGTCACAGAACCCCACCTTGATCAATAAAGCTTTCATCTTATATTCGCAATATCCAGTTGCAATCTCGGTTTCTTGCTTGTTCTTCGTTTGCTCGCGAAATAGACCCTCGTGGTCGAGTTGATCGTGCTCGGCGTGGTGATAACCTCTCGGAGTTGGTTTAGCGATTGCTAAAGCGCGGCGTCCTCGCGCTTCGTGGTCGGATCGTCAAAGTCGACTTCCACCAAAGCGAAATCCACCATCTCATCGAAGGCGGGACACCTCTGCCTCTATCAAGGTCTATTTATAGTGCTAAGCCACGAAGGGGTAAGTGAAGGCGAAGGGTACGAGCCTCGGCCCAAGCCGCGCCTGGTGAAGTCCGGATGATCCGGATGGTGGCGGATGATCCGGGTGTCGAAGTCCGGATGATCCAGGCGACCGTCCGGATAATCGGGCCAATGGTCCGGATGATCCATTTGGGCGGATGATCCGGACGGCGGTCCGGATGATCCGGTAACCGGCAACCGCTCCGTCTTCTTCTTCCTTCTCCTCTTCCATGCTGGCCTTGATCCTTGGACTCTCCATGATCATCTCGGTTGTACTGAGTATAAGCAAGGTCCATGCATGAGTAATGGCCGTGTCTCATATGCGGAAAGTAGCCGGTTCGAAGAGGTGAATTCACCTTGTGTCCGATGGCGCATAGTCGAGGTCTCATCTTATGTATCCTTGGGGCTTGGAAGTAGTCGGGCGTACATGGGGATGAGCGTGGGATGCTCGCATCGGTTATCCTATGGACCGTTTGTTTTCGTCTTTCTTGCAAAAGTGAGCGAAATAAAGCGGCGTGTTGCCCACAAGGAGAACAAGCGCGCGGTGCACATTCCAAGCTGTTGATACAGATGTTTATTCAACTACTAGGCGTACTATGACAACCACATCCGTTGTTGCGAGGACTACATCATCTGAGTTGACTATAAGAGGTAATGACAACGGTACAGATTTTCCACTTTTACATGAGAATGATGCATGCCTAGTTAACTTGAATACATCATGTGTTGAGCTACCCACTACTTTGATCACACCACCTATTTTAGAGGATTATATTGATAATTTGACTTTGCCATGTGATCAAACAAGCTGAAATACCAACAATTTTGAGAGCACCCATTGAATTAGCTGTTGATGCAAAAGAATCAGCGTTTAATCATTCGATATGACCTCTAATCTTGGTGATGATTACGTGTCGAATGACTCATTGCATGTTTGCTTATCTATGCATGTTGTAGCATGTAAATTTGATTCAAATAAGGTTTATTCACCAATGTTGGGATGGTTTAATGATGAACATTGTCAATCTTTTGAAATAAATAAGACCTTCACTTATATGTTGATAGGCGGGGTGTCGATCTTTCGATGAGATGATAACTATCGATTTGGTGAAGATGACTTTGTGATCGACTACAAGCGTTAATGCGACGTTAGCGCCTTAGCAATCACTAAATCAACTCAGAGAGGTTATTGACCCTTATTTGGAGCACAATCAACGACCACGAAGGTCTATTCACGCAAGCAATCGAAGAACAAGCAACAATATGATAAAAGCAATCTGAATATTGCGAGTATATATGAAGTATTGATAAAGGTGGGGATCGTAAGCGGTCTTGGTGCAGTCGTTGGACACAAGCGAAGTACGAAGTTGCAATGGCTAACTTTACCTAAACAAATCCCAAGGGAAAAGCTACTAGATGGATCTACTTATATAGGAGCAAGGGGTGGCGGCCAAGGAGGTGGGAGGGCGTCCCAAGGCAGCCTAAAACTAACCTAGGTCGTACAAGGCCAATGGGCCCAAGTGGAGGTGGCGTAACACCTTTGGACTTGTGGTTTGACTCGTGATTCTGGTGCAGCGTCAGATTGTTTTGTCCACAACTCAACGCTCCGGACGGATTTTAAAGGATTCCAATTGTGCTGGAAAGAGCATGAAATCTACTTTCCAACAAAAAGAATCACCCAATTGAGTCCGTATGAAAAAAGTTGTTGGCGTTTTGAGTCAGGTATGTACATGCGGTCGAATCTGAATCGAACGTGAGAGACTTGGACTCTATCTTCTCTTGGCCCAAAAGTGACGTGAGAAGACTTTTGAACAACACCTAAACTTCTCCTTTTCCCTTATCTTCATATGTGGATTGTACAAATGTCCCATACACCTGCAATTAGACAAAACACAAAAGTATGTGAAGTATTTTTGTTCTGGATAACATAAATATATTATTGAATAGTTTGCACTAGAAATCACCTGACAAATATGCATGTATGCAATATTTTTGGTTTTATCCAACGTAGTCATGTCCTCATCATCCTCCCCTTCTTGAAAACAAAGCCGTCCTCGGCGTTGCTTAATCTGAAATATGGCTAACAAAAGAGACAAGGTGTACATGTTGTTTATGTAAACGTCATCCATTTTTACTTCCCTTGATTTTTGCATATATGACACATGAATAGATGAGTAACTTGCATAGTTCATAAAATCTTGATAGAGGCAAAGGTGTCCCGTCTTTCGATGAGATGGTGGATTTCGTTTTGTGGAAGTCGACTTTGACGATCCGACTACGAACGTGCGAGGGCGTCGCGCCTATGCTGTCGCTAAACCAACTCGAGAGGTTATTGACCACGCGAACACGATCAACGACCACGAGGTGTTTCCTGCGAGCAAGCGAAGAACAAGCAAGCGAGATTGCAATCTGGATATTGCGAATATAAGATGAAAGCTTTATTGATCAAGGTGGGGTTACGTGGCGCCTTTATGCAGTCGTTGAACACAAGCGAAATGCTGTGAGAAGTTGCAGCTATGGCGAACTTTTGATCTAAACAAAACCCAAGTCTAAGCGGTGCCCTAAGGGCTGTATATATGGAGGAAGAGGGGTAAATTTCGTGGCCCTTGGTGGAGGGTCAAAACTAACCCTATCTCTTGTTTCCCACACATCTGAGACTCTAAAATAGCCTATACTAATGTATTTCGAAATTACATGGGCTGGCCCAATAATAAGGTGTGCAGCACCTAGAATAGCCTATGGACGAATATTATGAAGTGGCATCTTGTATATTTCGTCCAAGGCTTCATGCACTCCTTATGGTGGCTTCAAAGTCTGAAATCATCACTTGTAACTCCGTTCTTGATCCTTAGCATGCCATCAACTCCATGTGTGTTCTTGCTCCAATGTTCATCCTTCTCCAAGCTAGGCCCTTCATTTGTAAGCAAAACAAATGTATCCAATTTAGGCAGCATCATATTCTCATGAACATTAGAATCATTACCAAGAAACGAAAGTACCTGGTAATTTAGTTGGCGTGCGCGAGCTCTAGTAATTGGTCTAGTATGTATAGCAGCAGGGGCTGTGGGTGTAACAATGGTATTGATGTCCTCATCAAATCTAAAGCCAACAAATTAGCACAAGAACTAGAAGGCATGAAAATATTGCAACTCAGTTTGCACATATAAGTGAAGCTCTTATTTATGTCAAAAGATTGACAATGTTCATCATTAAACCATCCCAACATTGGTGAATAAACCTTATTTGAATCAAATTTACATGCTACAACATGCTTAGATAAGCAAACATGCAATGAGTCATTCGACACAGAATCATCATCAAGATTAGAGGTCATATCAAAATGATTAAACATTGATTCTTTTGCATCAACAGTTAATTCAATGGGTGCACTCAAAATTGTTGGTATTTGGTTGTTTGATCACATAGCGCATTCTTGGCGATATCAAGATTCTCTAAAATAGGTGTTGTGCTCAAATCACGGGTAACTCAACACATGATGCATTCAAGTTAACTACGGATGCATCATTCTCATGTAAAGTTATATCATCAATACCTTTACTATTACCTTATGCATAAAAGGCGTAGGCTGATGTAGATGCAGGCGTAGACAATGCACCATGCTCTTGAGATGATCTGCGCTCACAATCGAGGTGGGGCTGCTCTAGTAGGTCTGACGGTGGAGGAACCAACCGGTGGTGGTGAGCATGAAGCTGGAATAGTAGTTGTTGTAGTCACCCAATGCATCCTCCATGTCATCTCTCAAAGGTACAAGCACGAACATACATACCGATAATGCTGCGAGGAATATCTGAAATCTTTCACGAATATCATGGTTCAAACCACCAAAAATCTATTCATTGTATCATCCTTAGATTCTTCTATGTCACAATGATGCATATAAGATTTGAACTCTTTGTAGTAAGCATGAGCAGTCTTGTTGCCTTGTTTAAATTGTTCAAATTTGCGAAGCAATTCACGGCGATAGTAAGGAGGGAAAAATGTTGTCTCATTACATATTTCAAATCTTTCCAAGTTGTGGGTTGGTTATCAATATTTTTCTTACAATGCACACTCCACCAAGCTGAAGCAAAACCAGTAAATGCTCTAGTGGCAGCTCGTACTCGCTCAAGTTCGGAAAAGTCATGGTTACTAAAACTTGTTCTACTTCAAACTCCCAAGCTAGATAAATAGCAGGATTAAATCTACCCTCAAATGGCGGTAAAGAGATAACTGACCATGTGGTTGTGTGTGTTGTCCCAACTCTCGTGATGGTGACGATGTGTTAAATCGTCCAAGAACTTCTATTTCGAAACCTGTCATGATTAGTAGAAACAAGAAACAAAATTAGAGAATAATGTTCCTATGAAATACTAGGATGTGGTTGTAAAGTGCTCACGATAAAGCAAATATCAATATCTTACAAGTTCTTACCATGCGGCGGTGGTGACGGGCAACCAGCGATGTCAAATAACTCGAAGATTGTGTAAGCGATTGCGAGAGGCGATACATATACGGTGTAGAAATATGTGGAGCTGGGTTGGCTATATATGGTAGCAAAAGATTAGCAATAATCAATTCAGAGATGCAATGTTGAATAAGCGCTCAGCAGTGAGTCTTGTCTTTGGTCCTAGGCTGAACCGGACTAGAGGCGAGCCTAGAACACTAATGAGGTCCGGCGTAGCACAACTAGCATCAATGAAGGTTACTAAGTAGCTCTTGACAGCAAGATATAAGTGAAGATCCTAGCGGTAGTGAAGATAATGATGAAAAACAACTACCAAGCGGGACATACAACAACTCTCTCTCAACTTTCCTCTTGAAAAGTTTGAGCCAATTTTCTAATAAATTCTTTGAAAGAATGCTACTAACTCAAGCTTTCCAATGCAAAAGAATCACTCAATTCGAGTTGATATGAGAGTCAAAGAATTCTAAAACTGACTGAAAAATTGGAACAAGCTGTGTTCACGAACTTGGAGGGCAAAAGACCTATTTAGAAGCCGATTTTGAGGTGTCAAATATTGAACTATCTTCTGCAACTATTTAGATCGGCAAATCGCTAGCTTTAATTTGAGTACTCACGAGTCAAAGCGGACTTCGTATGAGGAAGATACACTGTTTCTTGAGCGGTCATAAAGCAGATTCAATCCAGATTCAGTACGAGATTGATTCTAGATAGATCCGATTTTTTTCTTCTCTCTTTTTTCCTCACACTTTTTTCTTTTTCTCTCTCTTTTCTTTTTTTCTTTCCTTTTTTCTCTTTTTTCTCTCTTTTTTCTCCCTCTTTCCAAGACAAACTAGATAAGATCTGATTGGATCTGGCGAAGATGTGAATGACCTCAACTATGATTATGACAATGAACAGTAGCGTAGTACGTGGTGAAATTAATAGATGGGATGGTGGACAGCGGAAGGCATAATGATGCAGTGGCGTGACTAATGTGAACAGAACTCGAAACTCTAAAGGAACTAGACACTAAGACCAGCAACTCAACACGGCGATGCAATCGATAATTCAATAATGCAACCAATGAAAAGAAATTGCTAAGGCTCGAGTGGCTTGGACAAAGGGTGAATAGATCTAACTATTTTTGTGGCTTTTCTTGGACAATAGGTAAGAAAATAAATCTAATCTAGGAAAAGCGGAAATTCTCACGAGCAACTGGCGATACCACTTGATAGGCGGGGTGTCGATCTTTCGATGAGATGATAACTATCGATTTGGTGAAGATGACTTTGACGATCCGACTACAAGCGTGTACTGACGTTGCGCCTTAGCAATCACTAAACCAACTCCGAGAGGTTATTGACCCTTATTTGGAGCACAAGCAACGACCACGAAGGTCTATTCCTGCAAGCAATTGAAGAACAAGCAAGAATATGATAAAAGCAATCTGAATATTGCGGTATATATGAAGTATTGATAAGGGTGGGGATCTGTAAGCGGTCTTGGTGCAGTGGTTGGACACAAGCGAAGTACACGAAGTTGCAATGGCTAACTTTTAACTAAACAAATCCCAAGCAAAAAGCTACTAGATGGATCTACTTATATAGGAGCAAGGGGTGGCGGCCAAGGAGGTGGGAGGACGTCCCAAGGCAGCCTAAAACTAACCCTAGGTCGTACAAGGCCAATGGGCCCAAGTGGAGGTGGCGTAACACCTTTGGACTTGTGGTTTGACTCGTGATTCTGGTGCAGCGTCAGATTGTTTTGTCCACAACTCAACGCTCCGACGGATTTTAAGGTGATTCCAATTGTGCTGGAAAGAGCATGAAATCTACTTTCCAACAAAAAGAATCACCCAATTCGAATCCGTATGAAAAAGTTGTTGGCGTTTTGAGTCGGTATGTACATGCGGTCGAATCTGAATCCAGAACGTGAGAGACTTGGACTCTATCTTCTCTTGGCCAAAAGTGACGTGAGAAGACTTTTGAACAACACCTAAACTTCCCTTTTCCCTTATCTTCATATGTGGATTGTACAAATGTCCCATACACCTGCAATTAGACAAAACACAAAAGTATGTGAAGTATTTTTGTTCTGGATAACATAAATATATTATTGAATAGTTTGCACTAGAAATCACCTGACAAATATGCATGTATGCAATATTATTGGTTTTATCCAACGTAGTCATGTCCTCATCATATGTGCAAACTGAGTTGTAATATTTTAATGCCTTCTAGTTCTTGTGCTAATTTGTTGGCTTTTGATTTTATGAACTATGCAAGTTACTCATCTATTCATGTGTCATATATGCAAAAATCAAGGAAGTAAAATTGATGGCGTATACATATACAACATGTACACCTTGTCTCTTTAGTTAGCCACATTTCAGATTAAACAAGCGCCGAGGGCGGCTTTATTTTCAAGAAGGGAGGATGATGAGGACATGACTACCTTGGATATGACCAAAAATATTGCATGCATGCATATTTGTCGGTGATTTCTAGTGCAAACTATTCAATAATCTATTTATGTTATCGAACAAAAATACTTCACACACTTTTGCGTTTTGTCTAATTGCAGGTGTATGGGACATTTGTACAATCCACATATGAAGATAAGGAAGAAAGAGATGTTTATTTGCTGTTCAAAAGTTATCTCACGTCACTTTTGCCCAAGAAGATAGAGTCAAGTCTCTCACGTTACGGACTCAGATTCGGACTACAGAGACATACCTGACTCAAAACGTCAACAACTTTTCATACGGACTCCGAATTGGGTGATTTTTTTTGTTGGAAAGTAGATTTCATGCTCTTTCCAGCACAATTGGAATCACCTTAAAATCCGTCCGGAGCGTTGAGTTATGAACAGAAACAATCTGGCGCTGCAGCAGAATCGAGTCAAACTACAAGTCCAAAGGTGTTCGTCACCTCCACTTGGGCCCATTGCCTTGTACGACCTAGGGTTAGTTTTAAGCTGCCTTGGGACGTCCTCCACCTCCTTGGCGCCACCCTTGCTCCTATATAACTAGATCCATCTAGTAGCTTTTCCTTAGGATTTGTTTAGTTAAAGTTAGCCATTGCAACCGTGTGCCGTTTGTGTCCAACGACGGACCATGACGCTTCACGGATCCCCACCTTTATCAATACTTCATACATACTGCAATATTCAGATTGCTTTTATCATATTCTTGCTTGTTCTTGATTGCTTGAGGAGTAGACCTTCGTGGTCGAGTTGATTGTGCTCGGCGTGGTCAATAACCTCTCGGAGTTGGTTTAGCGATTGCTAAAGCATAGCGTCGTGCGTTTGTAGTCGGATCGTCAAAGTCGTCTCCACCCAATCAATAGTTATCATCTCATCGAAAGATCGGGACACCCCCGCCTCTATCAATATGTGGATTGTACAAATGTCCCATACACCTGCAATTAGACAAAACACAAAAGTGTGTGAAGTATTTTTGTTCTGGATAACATAAATAGATTATTGAATAGTTTGCTCTAGAAATCACCTGACAAATATGCATGTATGCAATATTTTTGGTCATATCAAAGGTAGTCATGTCCTCATCATTGCTCCTATGCCTTTGGCATGCAATTGTGACCCTTGCTTGCATCTACCCATGTTTCATCATTATGCTACTTCTATGTGTATTTGCATGCTTGGTAGAGATCCTTGTTGCTATTGCCATGTTTATCATGTGCCCCATGCTATTGTCCTCATATCTTGCTTTCATGCTTGTGCTATGACATGTGAATTATTCATGCCCAATATTTGCACCAATGACATGCTTGCCATGACTCCTCCTAGTATGTTGCGTCTTCGCACTACTAGCTTGCTTGATTTGATAGCTATGAATGCTCGCTATATTGCATCACCCATGTTCCACTATTTGCTTTCTTGGGTTGATGACATATATGCCTTGTGTGTTGCATCTAGTTCTTCACACATGCCATGTCCCTTTGCTTATCACATGCTAGACTTGATTGCCTCACACATGATGAACAATTGCTCTTTCCATTGTGTTGAGTGCCATGATATCTTCACTACACCCTATGCACATTATGTTTGATTGTCTTGCACTTGACCCATGTGTTTAGACATCTTATCTTCTTTGGTGTTGTGAATGATTCCTATGCCCACCATAGACCTTTCATTGGCGCTTTGCCAATGTTTGCTATGAACTTGAGGTGGATGCTTATGCTCTTGTCACACATATTTGCATCTCTACCTCACATTTACATCTTGTCCCCATGATATCTTTCCTAGTGCTCAATTTATGTGCTTACATGCCATGTCACAATCCTTTGTCACTGTCGCTATGCTTGATGACAACACTTGTTTGGTGAGTCACCCCTTGAATGCTTGGTTTTGCACTAACGCTAACACATTTGTTTTTCAAGTGTTTGTTGTCCTTGATCAATTTGAAGGAATCCCAAGGCAGTGCGACATTGGAGAGTGCCCATTGCGAGATTGAAGATGGCGAGTACTTGGTGAGCGTCCACTTCCTCACGGTGAAGCCATCTCTTTTCCATGGTGATGTGGTTTTCGATCCGGTCGGATCTTTCCCAAGGGAGGGATGATGCGGAGCATCCTCGGACATCACCATGTCAAGAGTCCATTTGGCAAGTGACACGTCGACATCTACTTCACATACACAAGGTGAATCATCTCCTTTACGTGCTCACTTGACACTCTCGAGGATGGTATACTACTTGACACTCCTTACGTGTGCATGCATAGGTATTGTCGGACCTTCACGGATGTCAAGGAGGAGTGCAGGCGCCGCGAGGCGACTACACCATCCGTGAGGAAGCATGAAAGAAGATGGAAGAAAGGAGAAGAAGGCGGGCGGCTGCGGGCCGGGCGGACATCCGGACCCTGTCCGGATCATCCGAAGCTTCGGCCGGATCATCCAGGTTCCCGGATCATCCGGACAATTCGTCCGAAAAGCGAAGCAGCCCGATGAAGCCGGATCATCCGGACGATCGCCGGATCATCCGGACCCCGACACCGGATCATCCAGGCCACCATCCGGATCATCCGGACCCTGCTGCGTCGTGACTTGGGCGAGGCCGTGTACCCCTCCCCTCACTTACCCCGCCCCTTGGGCTATAAATGAACCTCCTCCACCTCCTTTCTAGGGTAAGCAAAGTGATAGCTCATTCTTAGGTAGCATTGCTCCTACCTATCTCTACTCTTGAGAGAGAGACCACTACTCCATTGGAGGCCAAGACCTCCATCTAGGAGAAGATCCGCGGGATATCATCAAGACCCCCTTGTGGGAAGATCCATCTAGGATATCATCAAGACCTCCTCTTGGAGATGAACCTTACCTTGTATCTTTCCTTTGTTGTTCATGTACCTTGTGATCTTGTGTGTTTGATTGTCTAGTGGATGTGTGGTTTGGACTTGTTCTTGAGTGTTTCCCTTGTGATTTCTCCCATTCTTCCCCTGTTCATCGTGTTCTTGAGGATCCGCTCCAAGCGTGAAAGATCGGCGCTATAGGGTTCCACCCTACATCATGCACGGACCTTGCATACACTCGGTACAACCAAGATGACCACGGAGAATCAAGGACCAAGACCAAGCATGGAAGAAAGGCGGAAGAAAGGAGAAGAAGAAAGCAGAGTGGTGGTGGAGCCGGGCGGACATCTGAGCGCCGTCCGGATCATCCGGACTCGGCCGGATCATCCGGACCCTCCCGGATCATCGGGTAAATGCACCGAAGACAACGATGGCGGCCGGCGTGGCGGATCATCCGGACGATCGCCGGATCATCGGACCCCGACACCGGATCATCCGGGCCACCATCCGGATCATCCGGACCCGCTTTACTGCAGCGTGACTTGGGCGAAGCCCGTGTACCTCGCCCTCACTTACCCCTTTGTGGCTTAGCACTATAAATAGACCTCCTCCTCCCACTTTGAGGGTTAGCATTGGATTAGCTCATATTTGTGTGAGAGCCTTTGCTCATCCACCGGTTACTTCTCCTCGGAGATCGGGACCTCCGTCTAGGAAGATCCCTCGGCGGATACAAGACCCCGTTACGGGAAGATCCCCTCGTGGATTCAAGGCCTTCTCCGGGAGATGAAAGGTTCCTTTGTATCCTTACCCTAGTTGACCATGTATCTTGTGGATCTCATGTGTGTATGTTGATCTAGCACTTGTGTGATCGATTCCTTGTTGGTTGAGTGTTTCCCTCTTGTTCTCCCCGTGTTTCCCCTCGTGCTTCCGCGTGTTCTTCGTGTTTCCTCCGTAGGATCCCCTCCAAACGTAAAAGATCGACGAATTAGGGTTCCACCCTACATCAAATGCCCTTTTGTTCTTGGCTTTCGCGCGCATGAGTTCTGACATGCCATCCGTGAAAACAAGGAGAATAAGGCATATAGCATTGGATTTTCTTCAATTCTGACCAAATGAGATTGCCACGATCATAGAGCATCTGCGAGAAAGGTAAGTTTGTCCCTACCAGGTGGGCTAATGTCTATAAGCAACATAATCTCTCGAATTTCCTTCAAAAGGAAGTGCCAATGGGTTCAGAAACTTGTTTATAAAACGGTGACGAATGATGTTCTTTGACTTTTGGGGCCAAAAAGTCCTGCTTAAGGCTGAATTTCATGGTACTCCGGGCCTCTGGCATAATGAGTATTTTTGGATTCATACGCTTCGCCACGAGTAGTTTGAGTACTTATGGGTCCGACCACGGACTCGAATAACAAAATTATGACCGTTTTAGTGAACATCTGTCCTTTCTATGGTAATCCTTGAAAGTACTTCATTTTCTCGTCGCTTTTGCTGATTGCCCCAAAATTTCTTGTCATCTATAGAGGAGATATCGTTTCCACATATATATTGACCGATGCAGGAATGCTCTTTTGTTCTTGGCTTTCCGTGCATGAGTTCTGACATGCCATCCATGAAAACAAGGAGAATAAGACATATAGCCGCTGGATTTTCTTCAATTCTGACCAAATGAGATTGCCGGATCATCTGACATCTGCGAGAAAGATGCGTTTGTCCCTACCGAGGGCTAATGTCTATAAGCAACATAATCTCTCAAATTTCCTTCAAAAGGAAGTGCTAATGGGTTCAGAAACTTGTCTGAAAAATAGCAACGAATGATGTTCTTTGACTTTCAGGGCCAAAAATTCCTGCTTAAGGCTGAATTGGAGGGTACTCCGGGCCTCCTGGCGGAATCGGGGAGTATTTTTTGGATTCGCGCGCTCACCGCGAGCAGTTTGAGTACTTATGCATCTGACACGGACTCGGAATGACAAAATTATGACCGTTTTAGTGAACATCAATCCATTCTATGGCAGTCCTTGAAAGTACTTCATTTTTTCGTGCGCTTTTTGCCTGATTGCCCCAAAATTTTCCTCTATAGAGGAGATATCGTTTCCACATATATATTGACCGATGCTAGGAATGCCCTTTTGTTCTTGGCTTTCACGGGCATGAGTTCTGACATGCCATCCGTGAAAACAAGGAGAATATGATGAGGACATCAATACCATTGTTACACCCTGACCCTATGACTATACATACGGGACCAATTACAAGAGCTCGCGCACGCCAACTAAATTACTAGGTACTTTCGTTTCTTGGTAATGACTCTAATGTTCATGAGAATATGATCTTTGCCTAAATTGGATACATTTGTTTTGCTTACAAATGAAGGGCCTAGCTTGGAGAAGGATGAACATTGGAGCAAGAACAAGCATGGAGCTGATGGCATGCGCAAAGGAACAAACGGAGTTACAAGGGATGATTTCAGGACTTTGAAGCCACCATAATGAGTGCATGAAGCCTTGGACAGAAATATACAAGATGCCACTTCATAAATTTCGTCGAGAGGCTATTCTAGGTCTTTCGTCACCTTATTATTGGGCAGGCCCATGTAATTTTGAAATACATAAGTATAGGCTATTTTTAGAGTGCATGTATGTGTGGGAAACAAGAGATAGGGTTAGTTTGGACCCCTTGCCCAAGGGCCACGAAATTCACCCCTTTTCCTCCATATATACAGCCCTTAGAACACCGTTTAGTCTTTGGGTTTTGTTTAGATTCAAAGTTAGCCATAGCTGCAACCGCGTACTTCATTTGTGTTCAACGACCGGACAAAGCGTCCACAGAACCCCACCTTAATCAATAAAGCTTTCATCTTATATTCGCAATATCCAGTTGCAATCTCGGTTTCTTGCTTGTTATTCGTTTGCTCGCGGAAGCAGACCCTCGTGGTCGGGTTGATCGTGCTCGGCGTGGTGATAACCTCTCGGAGTTGGTTTAGCGATTGCTAAGGTGCGGCGTCCTCGCGCGTTCGTGGTCGGATCGTCAAAGTCGACTTCCACCAAGGCAAAATCCACCATCTCATCGAAGGCGGGACAGCTTTGCCTCTATCAAGTGGTATCAGATTTCCGGGTTGCTCGGTGAGATTTTCTGATTTTCATAGTTTAGGCGAGTCATTCTTCATACCTATAGTCCACGAAAAAGCCAAAAAAAATTAGGGTTAGATCATCCCATCCGAACCAATCGAGCCTTTGCATAATCTTTTACGTATTTGCTTTGTTGAATTTGCGGTTGCATCGTCGTGTCAAATTCTTTGGTCTTAGCGTCTAGTCTTTTAGAGTTTGAGTTACATTCACGGGTTGTCACGTCGCCGCTGCCATATACCACCACCACATATTCACCGCCAATCTGAATCCATATCGCCACCACATATCCGCCGCCATCCGCCCATCGAGTCCACACGCAACATATATCCGCCACCGATCAGAGTTCAGTGATTCATCTCCGCCACCGGTCAAGAGTTCCACAGTTCATCTCCGCCACGGTCAGAGTTCCACTAGATTCATCTCCGCCACCGGTCCTAGTCCGAGTCCGATAATTGTTGCATTGTTCTCGATTTCGGATCACGCGATACTCCGAGTCATGACGGCGGAGGACTCCCCAACTTCGAGCCATCATGAAGAAGAAAAATAGTTCGGTTTCAAAAAAAACTAAGTCTGGAAAATTCGGCTAGGCGGTTTTAGACCATTTGTAGACTTTTTGAAAAAAATTTGTTGCGAACAAAAAAAAGAGGAAAAAAGTGCAAAAAAGGAAAAGAAAGAAAAAAAAAAATCAGAGTGTGCTCCTCCCTTGTTTACGTCTTGTCTTGCGTGATTTTGTTGGTGTTCTAGGCTCGCGTCTCTAGCAGATCTAGCCTAGGACCCGACCTGATGCCGTCGTTGGCGTTTATTCAACTTTGCATCTCGAATTGATTCTTGCTGACCCTTTTGCTACCATATTATAAGCCTTCAGCTCCACATACATCTCGTCGTCGTTGGACTCTCCACAGTAATCGCTCTATCAAGCTTTGAGAGTTTTGACTACTAGCGGTTGCGATCACCTTTCTTCTTGGGTAGGCTGGTAGAATTTGAGATTTGCTTGCGGGTTTGTGATACACCACCAACACTTCTTAGTAGTCTGTAGGATCATATTCTTGTGTGTTTCTATTCTTTGCTAACCATGATGGGATCACAAGCCGATGAGGCCGATTGGGAGAACTGGCGAACAAACAGCTACATGATAAATTTCAGCAAATGATGAGTGGGCAGGTGCAAGATGTGCTAAACAGATTTGTGAGGCCATGGAGAAGATAGATGGCATTGAGAAGGCGTTTCAAACAAAGCTTGATAGCAAGTTTAATGAATTGCTCGCGCATTTTCCACAACCACCGCGGCTGCACCTATCGCACCTCTGCAGCGACAACAACTCGCCCCTTCGAATCGGTATGGGCCAGCTCGGCGTGTTCCTATTGAGCGAGGACAAAATTCTGGTGCAGCTGCTCTGCTTTGTTGGTGCTTCTTTGGCTCCTGCTACTCTGCTGCTTTGGTGCCGGGAGGATGATTATGTGAGAGATTACGAGGATGAGGTTGATCAACATCAGAACTCGTGCAACCACCAGCACCACAACCACCGGTCGTCCACATGCAAATAATGGCAATGTTAGGGCTCCCCCTCAGTGCGAGATCATGACCATCTCCTAAACTGAAATTGAATATTCCACCATTTGAGGGTAGATATGTTCACGATATATATCTTACTTGGGAGTTAGAAAGCTGAACAACGATTTACATGTTTACAATATCACGAGGAGAGGCGTGTTCCTGCTGCTGTTTGTGCTTTCACTAGCTTTGCATGTGTTTGGTGGTCGAACATTGTAGATTATATCTGTTCGACTACTTGGGCTGCTTTGAAAACTGCTATGCGTGCTCGTTGGGTTCCACCATATTATCAACGTGAATTACTTCCAAAATTGCAGCGCTCAAGACAAGGAAAAAATTCTGTAGAAGAATATTATCGGGAATTACAAAGCTGGCTTGATTAGATGTGGTATTGTTGAGGAGAATGAAGCTATGCTTGCACGTTTTACGGGTGGATTAAATAGAGATTGAGACCATTTTAGACTATAAGGATTATAATAATATCACTCGTTTATTCCATCTTGCTTGTAAAGCTGAGCGTGAAGTCTTGAGGATCGTGAGGCATTGGCGCGCACTAACTTTTTGCAGGTCTACCTTCATCATGGACACCACGTGCATCATCTACTTCCTTTGCACCATCACCTCCTTGGTGCCACCTCCAACCGTGATACAAAGCGAGCACAACCACCACTATCGCCAAGAGCACACTGTCGGGACTGCCTGAGCTCTTCTTCTTCCATGGCGTCGGTGAGGCACACAAGTGATATTATTTGTCGTCGTTGTAAGGAAGAGGACATTTTGCGAGAGAATGCAAATCTCAGCGTGTGATGATTACTCTTGAGGATGGTGGGTATGAGTCCGCTAGTGACTATGATGAGGAGACTTTGGCTCTTATTACACATGAGGAACACGGTGGAGATGATTACGATCATGAGACACAATACATAGCTCTTTGAAGATCTTGTGGTATGAATGTTTAGTTGCTCAGCGTGTTTTGAGTGTGCAGAGTTACACAAGTGAGCAAAATCGGAGGCATAATTTGTTCCATACAAAGGGAGTTGTGAAGGAGCGTTCTATTAGCGTCATCATAGATGGAGGAGCTGCAACAACTTAGCTAGCATGGAGATGGTGGGAAGCTATCTCTCACCACAAGACCACATCCACATCCTTACTACATCCAATGGTTCAACAACAACGGCAAGGTTAAGGTAACACGTACTGTTCGTGTGCATTTTAGTATCTCTACATATGCTGATTATGTTGATTGTGATGTGGTACCTATGCAAGCATGTTCCTTATTACTTGGTAGACCATGGCAATTTGATAAGAATTCTGTACACCATGGTAGAAACAATAAGTATACTCTTGTTCATAGGGATAAAAATATTACTTTGCTTCCTATGACTCCTGATTCCATTTTGAAAGATGATATGATGCGGAGCATCCTTCCATCATCCCCATGGACTCTACATCAACACATCCAACCCCACAAGGACCTATGACGCGAGCACGTGCAAGAGCTCTTGAAACCGAGGTGACTTCTCTCCTAGATGATATTTCATATGACCCTCTCGGGACATGGCTACTACCTAAATCAGATACACTATGCATGATTAGGTGTCAAGAAGAACCTCCCAAGGATGCACATGAAGATGGACAAGCTGAAGCGGACAAGTTCACCTTCCAGGCCCCGGACATCCGGCCCAGACCCCGGACATCCGGTCCCTGGAGACGCCAACCCAGCAGCCGCAGCTCAGCCAAGAAGGCTCTGAGGCCGGACATCGGCCCCCAGACCCGGACATCCGGCCTCCCACAAGCCACAAATCCGGCCCTCTGCCCGAAATCCGGCGCCCCTTACGAGACTCTGAAGGTCGCGCGCCGGCCGGACATCCGGCCCCCCAGCCGGACATCAGGCCTCACATGAAGCCCGGACATCCGGCCCGGCCGGACATCCGGCTTCACTGTAGCGTGAACAGTGAAGGCGAAGCCCATGTACCCTTCGCCCCGTAGACTATATATACTCCATCCCTTCCTCTTTCTAGGGTTAGCAAAGGATTAGCTCATATTTTGTGTGAGAGCTTTGCTCATCCATAGTTACTTCTCCTCGGAGCTCGGGACCTCTCGGAGAAGATCCCCAAGCGGATTCAAGACCCCTTCAAGGGAAGACCATCAAGACCTCCTCACGGAGAAGAACCCGGTTACCTTTTGTATCGTCCTTTGTTGATTTTGGATCTCGTGAATCTCTTATGTGTATGGTGATCTAGCACTTGTGTGATCGATTCCCTTGTTGGTTGAGTGATTCTCTCTCGTTTTCCCCGTGTTTCCCCTTGTGCTTCTGCGTGTTCTTCGTGTTCCCTCCATAGGATCCCCTCCAAACGTGAAAGATCGACGTTATAGGGTTCCACCCTGCATCATTATGGTATCATGAGCCACGTTGATCACGTTTTTGGAGCCCCTACCCCTCTTTTTCTAGCTTGATTTTGTTGATTTCGTCCTAAATCCGAAAATCCCCACAAAAATACCCCCAAATTTTTTTGTGATTTGTTCGTGTGATGAAATTTTGTTGGATTTGGTCCATGGATTTGTGCTGCTACGTGTGGATCTAGTTTTCCCCTTCCTACCCACCCTTTTCCATCCACCAATTAAATCGAATTTTGCCGGAGTTGCGATTTTCCCCGGAGTTCTTGAGTTCGTCCCGATCGAGCCGGACATCCGACCCGTGTCGCCGGACATCCGGCAGCCGGACATCCGGTCCACAGAGACAACAACTCCAACACCGCCCATTTCACGATACCTTTGCCAAATTTTGCCACGCCCACAACATCTTCGCATACCCACAACACTTTCCAAAAACACACCCACCGCTCACCGCTACATCCTATATCGATTTTCATGTGTCTTGGTCTTTGAGATTTTGAGTTGTGGCTCCGTGTCCTATTGTGTTTGGCTATATAGATGCAGTTACGATGAGACATCAATACCATTGTTACACCCACAGCCCCTCTTTGTTACATATCGGGACCAATTACTAGAGCTCGCTTTACGCCAATTAAATTACGGTACTTTCGTTTCTTGGTAATGATTCTAATATTCATGAGAATATGATCTGCCTAAATTGGATACATTTGTTTTGCTTACAAATGAAGGGCCTAGCTTGGAGAAGGATGAACATTGGAGCAAGAACATGCATGGAGTTGATGGCATGCATGAGGGGAAAAAACGGACTTACAAGTGATGATTTCAGGACTTTGAAGCCACCATAAGGAGTGCATGAAGCCTTGGACGAAATATACAAGATGCCACTTCATAATATTAGTCCATAGGCTATTCTAGGTCTTCGTCACCTTATTATTGGGCAGAGCCCATGTAATTTCGAAATACTTAAGTATAGGCTATTTTTAGAGTCCGTATGTGTGGGGAAACAAGAGTTAGGGTTGGTTTGGACCCCATTCTCAAGGGCCACGAAATTCCTCCTTTCCCCCATATATACAGCCCTTAGGCGTCGTTTGACTTTGGGGTTTTGTTTAGATCAAAAGTTAGCCATAGCTGCAACCGGCGTGCCGTTTGTGTTCAGCGACCGGACAAAGCGTCCACAGAACCCTACCTCGATCAATAAAGCTTTCATCTTATATTCGCAATATCCAGTTGCAATCTCGGTTTCTTGCTTGTTCTTCGTTTGCTCGCGGAAATAGACCCTCGTGGTCGGGTTGATCGTGCTCGGCGTGGTCAATACCCTCTCGAGTTGGTTTAGCGATTGCTAAGGTCGGCGTCCTCGCCGCGCTCATAGTCGGATCGTCAAAGTCGACTTCCACCAAGCGAAATCCACCATCTCATCGAAGGCGGGACACCTTTGCCTCTATCAAGTGGTATCAGATTTCCGAGGTTGCTCGGTGAGATTTTCTGAGTTTTAAGTAGTTTAGATCGAGTCATTCTTCATACCTACAGATCCACGAAAAAGCAAAAAAAAAATAGGGTTAGGTCATCATATCCGAACCAATCGAGCCTTTGCATAATCTTTTACGTATTTGCGTTGTTGAATTTGCGGTTGCATCGTCGTGTCTAGTTCTTTGGTCTTAGAGTCTAGTCTTTTAGAGTTTGAGTTACGGTCATAAGTTGTCACGCCGTGTTTGCACCATCATCATCGCCCCGCCATCTACCACCACGCTTCTCCACGCTTGAATCCGTATCCATATACCACCACGCTGCCATATACCACCACGCTGCCATATACCACCACCATATATCCACCACCAATCCGAGTTCCTTGCATATTAGGGTTGTTTGGGATCCATCTAGTTTTCGATTAGTGTTACTTTATGCGAGTAGGTTTGATTCAGCAATCTTTTGCCGTCCGTAGAAGAGGTTGGTTTCCAAAAAAAAGTCGGAAACCACCCTCCGTTTAGGCCCAAAATTTTCCAAAAGCACGGGACAAAAAAAAATTCTGGCTATCCTATTTTAGGTGTTTCAAGCGTATTGAGAGGCGGTCCCGTTATAGAAATTTTTTTGACCCGTTTCAGTTTTTGGGTCCGGCGATCGAAAAAAAAATTGGCGAAAATATTTCGTGCCCATCTGTCGGTTTGACTTGGGAAGAGTTTTGAGACACTCGCCATTATAGTGATTTTTCGCAAAAAAAAAAAAAAAAAAAAAAGCAAAAAAAAGAAAAGAAAAAGAGGCGAAAAATAATAATTCAGTGTGCTTTTCCCTTGTTTACGTGCAGTTGCCGTGATTTTGTTAGTGTACTAGGCTTGCGTCTCTAGCACGGTCTAGCCTAGGACCAACCTGATCTACCGTCGTTGGCGTTTATTCAACTTTGCATCTCTGAATTGATTATTCTTGACCTTTTTTGCTACCATATTATAAGCCTTCCCAGCTCCACATACATCTCTGGCGTGCGTTTGATTCTCCACAGTAATCGCTATAGCCAAGCTTTGAGAGTTTTGACTACAATGGTTGCCGATCACCGCTTTCTTCTTTGGGTAAGCTGGTAAGAATTTGAGATTTGCTTGACGGTTGTATTATCCACCACACCACCACCACCACTTCCTAGTAGTCTGTAGGATCATATTCTTGTGTGTTTCTATTGCTGCTAACCATGGCAGGATCACAAGCCAGCGAGGCTGATTGGGAGAACTGACGAACAAACAGCTACATGATAAGTTTCAGCAAATGATGATTGGACAGGTGCAAGGCGTGCTAAGCAGATTTGGCGAGGCCATGGAGAAGATAGATGGCATTGAGAAGACATTTGAAACAAAGCTTGATAGCAAGTTTGATGAATTGCTCGTGGCGTTTTCCACAACCACCGGCTGCACCTATCGCACCTCTGCAGCACGACAACAACTCGCCCCTTCGAATCGGTATGGGCGAGCTCGGCGTGTTCCTATTGAGCAGGACAAAATTCTGGTGCATTGCTCTGCTGTTGGTGCTTCTTTGGCTCCTGCTCTGCTGCTGCTTTGGTACCAAGCGAGGATGATTATGTGGGAGATTACGAGAATGAGGTTGATCAACATCGAACTACGTGCAACCACCAGCACCACAACCACCGGTCGTCCACATGCAAATAATGGCAATGTTAGGGCTCCCCTCGGTACAAGATCATGACCTTCTCCCTAAACTGAAATTGAATATTCCACCATTTGAGGGTAGATATGTTCTGATATATATCTTACTTGGGAGTTAGAAATTGAACAACGATTTACATGTTTACAATATCACGAGGAGAGGCGTGTTCTGCTGCTTGTTTGTGCTTTCACTAGCTTTGCATGTGTTTGGTGGTCGAACATTGTAGATTATATCTGTTCCACTACTTGGGCTGCTTTGAAAACTGCTATGCGTACTCGTTGGGTTCCACCATATTATCAACGTGAATTGCTTCAAAAATTGCAGCGTTTAAGACAAGGAAAAAATTCGTAGAAGAATATTATCGGGAATTACAAAGCGGCTTGATTAGATGTGGTATTGTTGAGGAGAATGAAGCTATGCTTGCAAGTTTTACGGGTGGATTGAATAGAGATTGAGACCATTCTAGACTATAAGGATTATAATAATATCACTCGTTTATTCCATCTTGCTTGTAAAGTTGAGCGTGAAGTGCAGGATCGGCGAGGCATTGGCGCGAGACTAACTTTTCTGCAGGTCGAATTTCATCATGGACACCACGTGCATCATCTACTTCCACACGTTACGCTACACGGCACCTCCGTCGGGTGCCACCTCAACCGTGATACAAGCGAGCACAACCACCACTATCGCCAAGAGCACACTGCAGGGCCTGCTGAGCTCTTCTTCTTCCATGGCGTCAGCAGGGCACACAAGTGATATTATTTGTAAATCGTTGTAAGGAAGAGGACATTTCTTGAGAGAATGCAAATCTCAGCGTGTGATGATTACTCTTGAGGATGGTGGGTATGAGTCCGCTAGTGACTATGATGAGGAGACTTTGGCTCTTATTACACATGAGGAACACGGTGGAGATGATTACGATCATGAGACACAATACATGGCTTTGAAGATCTTGTGGTATGAATGTTTAGTTGCTCAGCGTGTTTTGAGTGTGCAGGTTACACAAGTGAGCAAAATCGGAGGCATAATTTGTTCCATACAAAGGGAGTTGTGAAGGAGCGTTCTATTAAGCGTCATCATAGATGGAGGAGCTGCAACAACTTGGCTAGCATGGAGATGGTGGAGAAGCTATCTCTCACCACAAGACCACATCCACATCCTTACTACATCCAATGGTTCAACAACAGCGGCAAGGTTAAGGTAACACGTCTTGTTAGTATGCATTTTAGTATCTCTACATATCTTGATTATGTTGATTGTGATGTGGTACCTATGCAAGCATGTTCCTTGTTACTTGGTAGACCATGGCAATTTGATAAAAATTCTGTACACCATGGTAGAAACAATCGGTATACTCTTGTTCATAAGGATAAAAATATTACTTTGCTTCCTAGGACTCTGAGTCCATTTTGAAAGATGATATTAATAGAGCTAATAAAGCAAAAGCAGGAGAAAAATAAGAGTGAAAATCAGATTGTGGCAAAAGAATTTGAGCGACATATGAAGCCTAATAGTAAACCATCTAGTGTTGCTACGAAATTAAATTGAAAAGTGCATGTTTACTTGCCTCTAAATCTGATATTGATGAGCTAGATTTTAGCAAATCTGTTTGCTATGCTTTTGTGTGCAAAGAGGCATTATTTTCATTCGAGGGCGTGCCTTCCTCTTTGCCTCCTGCTGTCACTAACATTTTGCGGGGAGTTCGGCGTCTTTCCACAAGGCGTGCCACAGGATTACCGCCTATTAGTGGGATTGAGCATCAGTTGACTTAATTCCGGTGCTTCCTTTGCCAAACCATCGCCATACCGTACCAATCCGGAGGAGCGAAGGAGATTATCGTCAAGTACAAGAGCTTCTCGACAAAGGTTATATCTGCGAATCCCTTAGTCCTTGTCTTGTTCCTATTATTCTAGTGCGAAAAAGGATGGTACATCGCGTATGTGTGTTGATTGTAGAGGCATTAATAATATTACTATTCGCTATCGTCATCCTATTCCTAGGCTAGATGATATGCTTGATGAATTGAGTGGCTCTACAATATTCTCCAAAGTTGATTTGCGTAGTGGATACCATCAAATTCGTATGAAATTGGGGATGAATGGAAAACAACATTTAAAACTAAGTTTGGATTATATGAGTGGTTAGTCATGCCTTTTGGGTTAACTAATGCACCTAGTACTTTCATGAGATTAATGAGCGAAGTTTTACGTGCTTTCATTGGACGATTTGTGGTAGTTTACTTTGATGACATATTGATTTATAGCAGATCTTTGGAGGAACATTTGGAACATTTACATGCTGTTTTTATTGCTCTCGTGATGCATGTTTGTTTGGTAACCTTGGGAAGTGCACCTTTTGCACCGACCGAGTGTCTTTTCTTGGCTATGTTGTTACTCCACAGGAATTGAAGTTGATAAAGCCAAGATTGAAGCTATTGAGAGTTGGCGCAGCCCAAAGCGGTCACACAAGTGAGGAGTTTTCTTGGCCTCATTTGGATTCTATAGGCGTTTTGTGAGAGATTTCAGCACCATTGCTGCACCTTTCAATGAGCTTACAAAGAAGGATGTGCCTTTTGTTTGGGGTACCGCATACGGAAGAAGCCTTCACGGTGTTGAAAGATAAGTTGACACATGCTCCTTTACTCCAACTTCCTGATTTTAATAAGACTTTTGAGCTTGAATGTGATGCTAGTGGAATTGGATTAGGAGGTGTGTTATTACAAGATGGCAAACCTGTTGCATACTTTTCTAAAAAATTGAGTGGGCCTAGTCTGAATTATTCTACTTACGATAAAGAATTATATGCTCTTGTTCGGACTTTAGAAACATGGCAACATTATTTATGGCCCAAAGAATTTGTTATACATTCCGATCATGAATCTTTGAAACTTATTAAAAGTCAAGCTAAACTGAATCGTAGACATGCTAAATGGGTTGAATTCATTGAGACTTTCCCTTATGTCATTAAACACAAGAAGGGTAAAGAAAATGTTATTCTTGATGCATTGTCTAAATCGCTATACTATGCTTTCACAACTTGACTTCAAAATATTTGGTTTGGAGACCATCAAAGATCAATATGTGCATGATGTTGATTTTAAAGATGTATTGCAGCATTGTAAAGAAGGAAGAACATGGAACAAGTTTGTCGTTAATGATGGATTTGTGTTCCGTGCTAACAAGCTGTGACGCCCCCGATTTAATCGTACACTAATCATGCACGCAAACGTGTACGATCAAGATCAGGGACTCACGGGAAGATATCACAACACAACTCTAAAAGTAAAATAAGTCATACAAGCATCATAATACAAGCCGGGGCCTCGAGGGCTCGAATACAAGTACTCGATCATAGGCGAGTCGTGGAAGCAACAATATCTGAGTCTGAGACATAAGTTAAACAAGTTTGCCTTAAGAAGGCTAGCACAAATTGGGATACAGATCGAAGAAGCGCGGGCCTCTGCACAGGATCCTCCTAAACTACTCACAGGCGTCGTCGGCAGACTGCACGTAGTAGTAGGCATCTCGGTGTAGTAGTCATCATCGGCGGTGGCGTCAGCCACGGACTCCGACATCTGGTTGCGACAACCGAGAAAGAAAGGAAAGGGGAAAAAGGGGAGAAAGCAACCGTGAGTACTCATCAAAGTACTGCAAGCAAGGAGCTACACTACATATGCATGGGTATATGTGTAAGGGCCATATCGGTGGGTGAGCTGCGAGAATGCGAGAATAAGAGGGGATAGCTAATCATGTCGAAGACTACGCTCGGCAGCCTCCGTCTTGCGACATGTAGAAGAGAGTAGATTGAAGTCCTCAAGTAGCATCTCCAAGTAGCATCACCAAGTAGCATCTCCGGTAGCATCGCATAGCATAATCCTACCCGCGATCCTCTCCTCGGCGCCTGTTAGAGAAGCGATCACCGGGTTGTATCTAACACTTGGAAGGGTGTGTTTTATTAAGTATCCAGTTCTAGTTGTCATAAGGTCAAGGTACAACTCCGGGTCGTCCTTTTACCGAGGGACACGGCTATTGAATAGATTAATCTTCCTGCAGGGTGCACCACATAACCCAACACGCTTGATCCCATTTGGCGGACACACTTTCTGGGTCATGCCCGGCCTCGGAAGATCAACACGTCGCAGCCCACCTAGGCACAACAGAGAGGTCGACCGCGGTCTAAACCTAAGCGCCACGAAGTGCAGGCCCATCGCCCTTAGCACACACTGCGTTGCGAGCGCGCCGGAAGCGAACTAGCCCCTAATACAAGCGCGAGCTTACGTTCCAATCCGGCGCGCGCGCTTCGATTCTTGGCGTCAAGAAGGCTTGGTGATACCACGGCGTCGGGATACCCATAACTTCTCCCACGTAGATGGTTAGTGCGTATAGACCAAATGGCGGACTCGGATCAAATACCAAGATCTCGTTAAGCGTGTTATTATGAATCAACGCGGACGCCGATCGAGGCAGGCCCACCTCTCACCTAAGCGGTCTCAACCTGCCTGTCGCTCGCCACAAAGATCCACACGAGGGCCGTCGGGACAAAGGTCCTTTCATTTAATCCGTGAATCACTCATGGTACTCTTGACAGACCGACTTTAGTCACCATCGTAGTATGTATGTATGTATAGTATATACCGTGATCACCTCCGAGTGATCACGGCCCAATAGTATAGCAAGGCGGTGACAAGAAGGTAGGGCCAATGATGATAAACTAGCATCCTATACTAAGCATTTAGGATTGCGGTAAGGTATCAATAGATGTAGCAACAATGTCGGGCTATGCATCGAATAGGATTATTGAAAAGCGGTAACATGCTACACTACTCTAATGCAAGCGGTATAGAGGAGAATAGGCGATATCTGGTGATCAAGGGGGCTTACTGGTTGCTCTGGCAAGAGAGAGGGTCGTCGACTCCGTAGTCGTCTTTGGCGGCGGCGGCGTCGGTCTCGTAGTCTATCGGAGATAAGAGGGGAAGAAACAATGAATACCATGCAAGCAGATGCATATCGATGCATGACAAGACAAATAACGATGCTAGGTGTGCCCAATCGCGGTAGTAGGTGATACAAGCGAAGGAAACATCAGGAAAGTATTCCGGTGTTCAGCGTTTCGGACCGTGAACCGGAGGGAAAATTCTGAGTTTGCTATGCTAGGGATGTGTGGTGGGCGAGCAGGCTGCATATCCGGATTCGTCTCGTCGTTCTGAGCAACTTTCATGTTGAAAATATTTTAATCCGAGTTACGGATTAAAAGATATGATTTTCTAAAGATTTTATTAATTCCTGGAACTTAATTAATTATTTAAATCCAACATTATCCAGAATAGTAAATGATAGCGTCGGCATGGCGTCGGCGATCAACGTTGACCGTTGACCTGGTCAACCTGACAGGTGGGACCCGCATGTCATACTCTATTTACTCTAATTAGGATTTAACTAATTTAATCACAGTTTAATTAACTAATTAGTTAATTAGGTTAATCTAATTATAATTAATTAACTTAATTAATTCATTAGATAATTAGTTAATTAATAATTAATTTTATTAATTCATTTTATTTTTATTTATTATTCTTATATATTATTGTTTTTATTTATTTTTATTTTTTTTTAAAAAAATCGTTCAGTAGTGGGGCCCCTTGTCATAAACCCTAGGGGCCTTATCGAACCTGTAGTGCAGGCGCCAGCAGGAAGGCGGTCGGGCACTGCCACAGGCGCCCGGCAGAGCAAGCCCGGCCCAGCCTCGGCAAGACCAATGGCCTTGGCTGCCGGTCTGAGTGAGGATGTGGTGGAGCGAGCGAAGCAGATGGCGGCGGCCAGAGGCCCGAGCAGCGAGGGCGAGGCGACATCATGGGGCCTTGTGAGCGAGGAGGGCGCCCGGCGCTGGCCGTGGTGGTGGTGGGGAGCCTTGAGGTAGTGGCGGGCGCCGGATCCGGCGAGGCGTGGAACGGCGGTAGCGCGGACGTGCAGGGCGGTCTGAGAGATGGATGGAGCGAACCACAGGGCTCATCATGCTTGAGCCGTGCGGCGAGGCTGTGTGGGGGACGACAGGAGGGCGTGGTGGCCATGGGCGTGGGGGCCTTGCGGGCTCAGCGCTGGCGAAAGCGTGCGAGGAGGAAGCTCACGAGGCGGCGTAGGGTTCGTGGCGATGGGCTCGGGGAGGAGGACACGAAGGCGGCGTCCGGTCGCCGAGACAAGTCTGTGGCGACAGAGGTCGATGGCGTCGGCGGAGTCCATAGCAGTGTGGTGGCGGCAGGGCCTCAGGCGACTGCGGAATCGAGGCGGTGGCGCTGAAGCGCAGGGCGCTGTGATCGGCCCGATCAGATGGATCGTGGGAGGAGGCGAGGCGAGGGGAGAGATCGGGAGGGTGGGGTAGTGGGCTAGGGTTTGGTGGGAGGGAGTGGATAAGGAGTGGGGTGGGTCGGCCGGGTGGGCGATGGGCTGGCTTTGGTGTCAGTGGGCAGTTGGCCCATTAGAGGGTCCTTCTTTTCTTTTGTTTTGTTTTGCTTCTTTTTTTATCTTTTATTTATTTTACTTTTCTGTTTTAGTTTTGTTTCCTATTATTTTTAGTTTTAGTAAAATACACGTAGCATCTAAATTGGTATTTGAACTTAGTCCATCGTCATAAAAAGTATAGTCCTCAAATAAATTAGTTTGACATTTTATTAATTACAAAAAGTATGTAATTAATTGTTTTACTACTGTTTTATTCATCTAATAGTATTTAAACATTTTATAAAGCTGTGGTTTCTCCTCCATAATTACCTATGCCATATTGGGTTCACTCGAACATTTTAGTTTTAATATTTGGAAACTTTTATTGTTTGCTTGATTTTGAAATTGAATTTGAATCGGTTTGAACTAACTCGAGTTTATCAACGATAATCGAGGTGGCGTGGCACCATTAGAGGTTCTTGTAGCTTGATTATCCAGGCGTCACAATTCTCCTCCACTACTGAAATCTCGTCCGAGATTTAAGAGGTAGTGAAGGGGGAAGGTTTATTAACGAATCTAGCGGGTCTTCTCATCTTGGCTTGCTCTTCTCGAAGATGTCGATCCATACCATTGATGTTTCCATTCCTGTCGTCAATGCATCATGATGAAGTTGTTGTCCTTTCTTGGGGGTTCCATCGTACTTACGAAAGAATAAAGGGTATTAGGGAGAGCGAACCTCTACAAGGTTTACTATCCGGTCGATATCATCGGGAAGGTGGCGAAAGCAACTCTCGAATTGAAACTTAAGAAAATATCGAGAGCAAAATAATGAGGCTTCATGGGAAGTTTGACGAGCGAGCGACCATTCGATGCACGAAATAGAGGCGTGAAAGGGCTCAAAGCAATCGGGAATAAGTATTGCGTCCGGCATCAGATTTGATGATCCCTCGGAAGATGGCTCGTGAATTACATACGAGGCCACCGCGAGGAGCAACCTTGGGAACAGGGGTGCGGGAGAGTCGGGTTTCGATCTGTGGGCTGTGGGTTATGGGCCCACCATGTGGTTCAAAATAGGAAGGGTGGTGACATCTTGCATAGCGCATGACGGGGAGGCATGTCGGTGAATATCTTGCCAAATATGCCGTCGACAATGTCGATACCAATGACGGGGAACAAAGGAGCAATTTTATGCTCGTTGAGCGAGGCGAAACAATTGGCAAAGTTATCACCATCGTTGGTTCCGGAATGTCATCAACAACGATAAAAGGATCTTCTTGATGAATTGTACACGGGGTGTTTACATAGCGAGGAGAATATTCTGCTTAGATCACAAGAAGGTTTAAACAAACCAACGGAAAGGAAAAGTGGTTATCAGGTTTAAATAATACAATGGAAAGGAAAATGTGTATACACACATATTTGAGGATATATCCTTCCCAAGAGCAAGCGAGCATGATATCATGTCGGGATATAATTTTAGAAAACCACTTAGGTAAGGGAGAGAAATTTCAAGACATTACCCATACAACGGCGTTTGGATAATTGAGCAGAAACATTTAGCATTGGGCTTCAAATGTTCTTGTTGAAAATCAGTACCACAGACATGCTTGAGATAGTATTGACATGGTCTTCAAGCAAAGGTCAGACTTTGGAAACAGGAAGGATCCATCAGGAAAACTTGTAGAGTAAGTCTTACAATTTCCTCATGGAAGAATGGATAACCTTGCTAATAAGGAAACTATAATAGCAGGTCATCCGGCCAGGTGTGCCGGGCATGGCATCACCTTACCGGGTCATAAAAAGACCAGTGTTATAACTCTTGGAAAAATGTTCCAACCATCATATCTGACCGAGATTCAGATCTGAATGGTGTCAGGATATCTCAGACTCGGGGAATGAACTATGGGAGTGAGTTCCGAAGCGAGAGTTCATCATTAAACTAAGGAGAGGATGTGGAGGTGGCTGATGGACTCAGCGACAACTCATCGAGATTTCCAAAAAGATGTATTTCCACAATTATGTGAACAAGGAGATATCATTTGTCAGATCAAATGATATAATGATTTAGGCTCGAGCAAAACATACATATTTAAACATTGGTTGAAAGTTGCACCCGAAATATGGGCTGGGTTGCACGACCAATGTCAGAATGGTGATTCAATAACCAATAATCTAAGAATGAACGGCCGACCATTAACTTCAAAGCAATAGGGTTGCTAGAAGTGCAGAATCCAAACAACACCGTACACTTGTTGGTAGCAACACGGGGACCAAGAAAGAATGGTGATGGTGAGAAGCATCACAATACCAAGAATTCCTTAAGAGGCGGAGCAGTTAAAAGATGGTAATACTCCAAGGTAAAGAAGAACAAATGCTGGATATAGTAGGGACCTCAAGGTATAACACAAAACCGAACAAGTTTGTGTTGAACGGAAGGCCATAAAGTGGTAAAAGATATCTCAAAACATTGTAAAGAAGGAAGAACATGGAACAAGTTTGTCGTTAATGATGGATTTGTGTTCCGTGCTAACAAGCTATGCATTCCAGCTAGCTCCGTTCGTCTTTTGTTGTTGCAGGAGGCGCATGGAGGAGGACTAATGGGACACTTTGGCGCGAAGAAGACGGAGGACGTACTTGCTACACATTTCTTTTGGCCAAAGATGAGACGGGATGTTGAGCGTTTTATTGCTCATTGCACTACATGTCAAAAAGCTAAGTCACGACTCAATCCTCATGGTTTATATATGCCTTTGCCTGTACCTAGTGTTCCTTGGGAGGATATATCTATGGACTTTGTTTTAGGTTTACCTAGAACAAAGAAGGGGAGGGATAGCATATTTGTTGTCGTGGATAGATTCTCGAAAATGGCACACTTTATACCATGTCATAAAAGCGATGATCTTTGTTAATGTTGCTGATTTGTTCTTTCGTGAAATTATTCGCTTGCATGGTGTGCCAACTACTATTGTTTCAGATCGTGATACTAAATTTCTTAGCCACTTTTGGAGATGTTTATGGGCTAAGTTGGGGACTAAACTGCTTTTTAGTACTACTTGTCACCCCCAAACTGATGGACAAACTGAATTAGTCAATAGAACATTGTCTACTATGCTTAGGGCTGTTCTAAAGAATAATAAGAAAATGTGGGAGGAATGCTTGCCTCATATTGAATTTGCTTATAATCGTTCATTGCATTCTACTACTAAGGTGTGCCCTTTTGAAGTTGTGTTTGGTTTCCTACCTCGTGCACCTATTGATTTGTTGCCTCTTCCATCTTCGGAGAAGGTTAATTTTGATGCTAAAGAACGTGCTGAATTGATTTTAAAAATGCATGAGTTAACTAAGGAAAACAATGAGCGTATGAATGCTAAATATAAACTTGCTGGAGATAAGGGTAGAAAACATGTTGTGTTTGCACGGAGATCTTGTTTGGTTACATTTGCGTAAGGATAGATTTCTGATTTGCATAAATCAAAACTAATGCCACGTCTTTGCTGGTCCGTTAAGGTGTTGGAGAAAATAAATGATAATGCATATAAACTTGAGCTGCCTGCAGATTTTGGGGTTAGTCCACTTTTAACATTGCAGATTTGAAGCCTTATTTGGGTGAGGAAGATGAGCTTCCGTCAAGGGCGACTTCATTTCAAGAAGGGAGGATGATGAGGACATCAATACCATTGTTACACCCACAGCCCCTCTTGTTACATATCTGGGACCAATTACTAGAGCTCGTGCCGCCAATTAAATTACCAGGTACTTTCGTTTCTTGGTAATGATTCTAATGTTCATGAGAATATGATGCTGTCTAAATTGGATACATTTGTTTTGCTTACAAATGAAGGGCCTAGCTTGGAGAAGGATGAACATTGGAGCAAGAACATGCATGGAGTTGATGGCATGCGCAAGGGGATCAAGAACGGAGTTACAAGTGATGATTTCAGGACTTTGAAACCACCATAAGGAGTGCATGAAGCCTTGGACTACAAGATGCCACTTCATAATTGATAGAAGCGGGGTGTCCCGATCTTTCGATGAGATGATAAATATCGATTTGGTGGAGACGACTTTGACGATCCGACTACAAACGTGCACGACGTTGCGCCTTAGCAATCGCTAAACCAACTCCGAGAGGTTATTGACCACGCCGGAGCACAATCAACCTGACCACGAAGGTCTATTCCTGCAAGCAATCGAAGAACAAGCAAGAATATGATAAAAGCAATCTGAATATTGCGGTATGTATGAAGTATTGATAAAGGTGGGGATCCGTAAGCGGTCTTGGTCTGGTCGTTGGACACAAGCGAAGTACGAAGTTGCAATGGCTAACTTTAACTAAACAAATCCCAAGCAAAAAGCTACTAGATGGATCTACTTATATAGGAGCAAGGGGTGACGGCCAAGGAGGTGGGAGAACGTCCCAAGGCAGCCTAAAACTAACCCTAGGTCGTACAAGGCCAATGGGCCCAAGTGGAGGTGACGTAACACCTTTGGACTTGTAGTTTGACTCGGATTCTGGTGCAGCGTCAGATTGTTTCGTCCACAACTCAACGCTCCGGACGGCTTTTAAGGTGATTCCAATTGTGCTGGAAAGAGCATGAAATCTACTTTCCAAGAAAAAAAGAATCACCCAATTCGAATCCGTATGAAAAAGTTGTTGACGTTTTGAGTCAGGTATGTCTGTGCAGTCCGAATCTGAAACCAGAACGTGAGAGACTTGGACTCTATTTTCTCTTGGCCCAAAAGTGACGTGAGTAGACTTTTTGAACAACACCTAAACTTCTCCTTTTCCCTTATCTTCATATGTGGATTGTACAAATGTCCCATACACCTGCAATTAGACAAAACACAAAAGTATGTGAAGTATTTTTGTTCTGGATAACATAAATATATTATTGAATAGTTTGCACTAGAAATAACCTGACAAATATGCATGTATGCAATATTTTTGGTCTTATCCAAGGTAGTCATGTCCTCTGATACCACTTGATAGAAGCGGGGTGTCCCGATCTTTCGATGAGATGATAAATATCGATTTGGTGGAGACGACTTTGACGATCCGACTACAAACGTGCACGACGTTGCGCCTTAGCAATCGCTAAACCAACTCCGAGAGGTTATTGACCACGCCGGAGCACAATCAACCTGACCACGAAGGTCTATTCCTGCAAGCAATCGAAGAACAAGCAAGAATATGATAAAAGCAATCTGAATATTGCGAGTATGTATGAAGTATTGATAAAGGTGGGGATCCGTAAGCGGTCTTGGTGCAGTCGTTGGACACAAGCGAAGTACACGAAGTTGCAATGGCTAACTTTTAACTAAACAAATCCCAAGCAAAAAGCTACTAGATGGATCTACTTATATAGGAGCAAGGGGTGACGGCCAAGGAGGTGGGAGAACGTCCCAAGGCAGCCTAAAACTAACCCTAGGTCGTACAAGGCCAATGGGCCCAAGTGGAGGTGACGTAACACCTTTGGACTTGTAGTTTGACTCGGATTCTGGTGCAGCGTCAGATTGTTTCGTCCACAACTCAACGCTCCGGACGGCTTTTAAGGTGATTCCAATTGTGCTGGAAAGAGCATGAAATCTACTTTCCAAGAAAAAAAGAATCACCCAATTCGGAGTCCGTATGAAAAAGTTGTTGACGTTTTGAGTCAGGTATGTCTGTGCAGTCCGAATCTGAAACCAGAACGTGAGAGACTTGGACTCTATTTTCTCTTGGCCCAAAAGTGACGTGAGTAGACTTTTTGAACAACACCTAAACTTCTCCTTTTCCCTTATCTTCATATGTGGATTGTACAAATGTCCCATACACCTGCAATTAGACAAAACACAAAAGTATGTGAAGTATTTTTGTTCTGGATAACATAAATATATTATTGAATAGTTTGCACTAGAAATAACCCGACAAATATGCATGTATGCAATATTTTTGGTCTTATCCAAGGTAGTCATGTCCTCTGATACCACTTGATAGAAGCGGGGTGTCGATCTTTCGATGAGATGATAACTATCGATTTGGTGGAGCGACTTTGGCGATCCGACTACAAGCGATGCCTGACGTTGCGCCTTAGCAATCGCTAAACCAACTCCGAGAGGTTATTGACCACGCCGGAGCACAATCAACCTGACCACGAAGGTCTATTCCTGCAAGCAATCGAAGAACAAGCAAGAATATGATAAAAGCAATCTGAATATTGCGAGTATGTATGAAGTATTGATAAAGGTGGGGATCCGTAAGCGGTCTTGGTGCGGTCGTTGGACACAAGCGAAGTACGAAGTTGCAATGGCTAACTTTTAACTAAACAAATCCCAAGCAAAAAGCTACTAGATGGATCTACTTATATAGGAGCAAGGGGTGACGGCCAAGGAGGTGGGAGAACGTCCCAAGGCAGCCTAAAACTAACCCTAGGTCGTACAAGGCCAATGGGCCCAAGTGGAGGTGACGTAACACCTTTGGACTTGTAGTTTGACTCGGATTCTGGTGCAGCGTCAGATTGTTTCGTCCACAACTCAACGCTCCGGACGGCTTTTAAGGTGATTCCAATTGTGCTGGAAAGAGCATGAAATCTACTTTCCAAGAAAAAAAGAATCACCCAATTCGGAGTCCGTATGAAAAAGTTGTTGACGTTTTGAGTCAGGTATGTCTGTGCAGTCCGAATCTGAAACCAGAACGTGAGAGACTTGGACTCTATTTTCTCTTGGCCCAAAAGTGACGTGAGTAGACTTTTTGAACAACACCTAAACTTCTCCTTTTCCCTTATCTTCATATGTGGATTGTACAAATGTCCCATACACCTGCAATTAGACAAAACACAAAAGTATGTGAAGTATTTTTGTTCTGGATAACATAAATATATTATTGAATAGTTTGCACTAGAAATAACCCGACAAATATGCATGTATGC
Source organism: Aegilops speltoides (assembly GCA_021437245.1). Taxonomy (NCBI): domain Eukaryota; kingdom Viridiplantae; phylum Streptophyta; class Magnoliopsida; order Poales; family Poaceae; genus Aegilops; species Aegilops speltoides. Next base: position 41,490 of record JAHHZJ010001647.1, read on the forward strand.
AATATTTTTGGTCTTATCCAAGGTAGTCATGTCCTCTGATACCACTTGATAGAAGCGGGGTGTCCCGATCTTTCGATGAGATGATAACTATCGATTTGGTGGAGACGACTTTGACGATCCGACTACAAACGTGCACGACGTTGCGCCTTAGCAATCGCTAAACCAACTCCGAGAGGTTATTGACCACGCCGGAGCACAATCAACCTGACCACGAAGGTCTATTCCTGCAAGCAATCGAAGAACAAGCAAGAATATGATAAAAGCAATCTGAATATTGCGGTATGTATGAAGTATTGATAAAGGTGGGGATCCGTAGCGGTCTTGGTGCAGTCGTTGGACACAAGCGAAGTACGAAGTTGCAATGGCTAACTTTAACTAAACAAATCCCAAGCAAAAAGCTACTAGATGGATCTACTTATATAGGAGCAAGGGGTGACGGCCAAGGAGGTGGGAGAACGTCCCAAGGCAGCCTAAAACTAACCCTAGGTCGTACAAGGCCAATGGGCCCAAGTGGAGGTGACGTAACACCTTTGGACTTGTAGTTTGACTCGGATTCTGGTGCAGCGTCAGATTGTTTCGTCCACAACTCAACGCTCCGGACGGCTTTTAAGGTGATTCCAATTGTGCTGGAAAGAGCATGAAATCTACTTTCCAACAAAAAAAGAATCACCCAATTCGGAGTCCGTATGAAAAAGTTGTTGACGTTTTGAGTCAGGTATGTCTGTGCAGTCCGAATCTGAAACCAGAACGTGAGAGACTTGGACTCTATTTTCTCTTGGCCCAAAAGTGACGTGAGTAGACTTTTTGAACAACACCTAAACTTCTCCTTTTCCCTTATCTTCATATGTGGATTGTACAAATGTCCCATACACCTGCAATTAGACAAAACACAAAAGTATGTGAAGTATTTTTGTTCGGATAACATAAATATATTATTGAATAGTTTGCACTAGAAATAAACGACAAATATGCATGTATGCAATATTTTTGGTCTTATCCAAGGTAGTCATGTCCTCGATACCACTTGATAGAAGCGGGGTGTCCCGATCTTTCGATGAGATGATAACTATCGATTTGGTGGAGCGACTTTGACGATCCGACTACAAGCGTGCTGACGTTGCGCCTTAGCAATCGCTAAACCAACTCCGAGAGGTTATTGACCACGCGGAGCACAATCAACGACCACGAAGGTCTATTCCTGCAAGCAATCGAAGAACAAGCAAGAATATGATAAAAGCAATCTGAATATTGCGAGTATGTATGAAGTATTGATAAAGGTGGGGATCCGTAAGCGGTCTTGGTCTGGTCGTTGGACACAAGCGAAGTACGAAGTTGCAATGGCTAACTTTTAACTAAACAAATCCCAAGCAAAAAGCTACTAGATGGATCTACTTATATAGGAGCAAGGGGTGACGGCCAAGGAGGTGGGAGAACGTCCCAAGGCAGCCTAAAACTAACCCTAGGTCGTACAAGGCCAATGGGCCCAAGTGGAGGTGACGTAACACCTTTGGACTTGTAGTTTGACTCGGATTCTGGTGCAGCGTCAGATTGTTTCGTCCACAACTCAACGCTCCGGACGGCTTTTAAGGTGATTCCAATTGTGCTGGAAAGAGCATGAAATCTACTTTCCAACAAAAAAAGAATCACCCAATTCGAGTCCGTATGAAAAAGTTGTTGACGTTTTGAGTCAGGTATGTCTGTGCAGTCCGAATCTGAAACCAGAACGTGAGAGACTTGGACTCTATTTTCTCTTGGCCCAAAAGTGACGTGAGTAGACTTTTGAACAACACCTAAACTTCTCCTTTTCCTTATCTTCATATGTGGATTGTACAAATGTCCCATACATCTGCAATTAGACAAAACACAAAAGTATGTGAAGTATTTTTGTTCGGATAACATAAATATATTATTGAATAGTTTGCACTAGAAATCACACGACAAATATGCATGTATGCAATATTTTGGTCTTATCCAAGGTAGTCATGTCCTCATCATCCTCCCTTCTTGAAAACAAAGCCGTCCTCGGCGTTGCTTAATCTGAAATGTGGCTAACAAAAGAGACAAGGTGTACATGTTGTATATGTATCGTCATCCATTTTACTTCCCTTGATTTTTGCATATATGACACATGAATAGATGAGTAACTTGCATAGTTCATAAAATCTAAAGCCAACAAATTAGCACAAGAACTAGAAGGCATGAAAATATTGCAACTCAGTTTGCACATGTAAGTGAAGCTCTTATTTATTTCAAAAGATTGACAATGTTCATCATTAAACCATCCCAACATTGGTGAATAAACCTTACTTGCATCAAATTTACATGCTACAATATGCTTAAATAAGCAAACATGCAATGAGTCATTCGACACAGAATCATCACCAAGATTAGAGGTCATATCAAAACGATTAAACATTGATTCTTTTGCATCAACAGTTAATTCAATGGGTGCACTCAAAATTGTTGGTATTTAGGTTGTTTGATCACATGGCGCATTCATGACAGTATCAAGATTCTCTAAAATAGGTGTTGTGCTCAAATCACGGGTAACTCAACACATGATGCATTCAAGTTAATTAGGGATGCATCATTCTCATGTGAAGTTATATCATCAATACCTTCTTTGTTACCTTGTCGCAAAGAGCGTAGCTGATGTAGGTACACACGTAGACAATGCACCATACTCTTGAGATGATGTCGCGCTCACAATCCGAGGTGGGGCTTCTCTAGTAGGTGCAACGGTGGAGGAACCAACCGGCGGTGGTGAGCATGAACTGGAATAGTAGTTGTTGTAGTCACCCAATGCATCCTCCCAGAATTGTCTCTCAAAGGTACAAGCACGAACATACATACCGGTAATGCAACGAGGAATATCTGAAATCTTGCACGAATATCATGGTTCAAACCACCAAAAATCTATTCATTGTATCATCCTCAGATTCTTCTATGTCACAATGATGCATATAAGATTTGAACTCTTGGTAGTAAGTATGAACAGTGTTATTGCCTTGTTTAAATTGTTCAAATTTGCGAAGCAATTCACGACGATAGTAAGGAGGGAAAACTGTTTTCTCATTACATCTTTCAAATCTTTCCAAGTTGTGGGTTGGTTATCAATGTTTTTCTTACAATGCACACTCCACCAAAGCGAAGCAAAACCAGTAAATGCTCTAGTGGCAGCTCGTACTCGCTCAAGTTCGGAAAAAACATGTTGACTAAAAACTTGTTCTACTTCAAGCTCCCAAGCTAGATAAATAGCAGGATTAAATCTACCCTCAAATGACGGTAAAGAGCTAACCTGGCCATGTGCTCGTGTGTGTTGTCCCAACTCTCGTGATGGTGAAGATGTGTTAAATCGTCCAAGAACTTCTATCTCTGAAACCTGTCATGATTAGTAGAAACAAGAAACAAAATTCGAGAATAATGTTCCTATGAACTACTAGGATGTGGTTGTAAAGTGCTCACGATAAAGCAAATATCAATATCTTACAAGTTCTTACCATGCGGCGGCGGTGACAGCAACCAGCGGTGTCAAGTAACTCGAAGATTGTGTAAAGCGATTGCGAGAGGCGATACATATACACGTGTAGAAATATGTGGAGCTGGGTTGGCTATATATGGTAGCAAAATTTTTAGCAATAATCAATTCAAAGATGCAATGTTGAATAAGCGCTCAACGACAGTCTTTGTGCTGGTCCTAGGCTAGACCGGACTAGAGGCGAGCCTAGAACACTAATGAGGTCACGGCGTAGCACAACTAGCATCAATGAAGGATACTAAGTAGCTCTTGACAGCAAGATATAAGTGAAGATCACTGGCGGCGGTGAAGATAATGATGAAAAACAAGCGCCAAGCGGGATATACAACAACTCTCTCAACTTTCCTCTTGAAAAATTTGAGCCAGTTTTCTGATAAATTCTTTCAAAGAATGCTACTAACTCAAGCTTTCCAATGCAAAAAGAATCACTCAATTCCGAGTTGATATGAGGAGTCAAAGAATTCTAAAACTGGCCTCAAAAATTGGAACAAGCTGTGTTCACGAACTTCGGAGGGCAAAAAGACCTATTTAGAAGCCGATTTTGAGGTGTCAAATATTGAACTAGCTTCTGCAACTATTTAGATGCGGCTCGTTGCTAGCTTCAATTTGAGTACTCACGGAGCCAAAACGGACTTCATATGAGGAAGATACACCTGTTTTACTGAACAGTGCGCAAAACAGATTCCAATCCGAATTCAGGTACGAGATTGATTCTAGATAGATCCGTTTTTTTTCTTCTCTCTTTTTTTTTCTCACGCTTTTTTTTCTTTTTCTTCTCTCTCTTTTTATTTTTTTTTCCTTTTTTTCTCTCTTTTTTTTCCCTCTTTTTTTCCCTCTGTGCAAGACAAACTAGATAAGATGCAGATTGGATCAGGCGAAGATGTATATGATCTCAACTATGATTATAACAATGAACAGCGCGTAGCACGTGGTGGAAATAATAGATAGGATGGTGGACAGTGGAAGGGATAATGGTGCAGCGGCGGCGTGACTAATGTGAACAGAACTCGAAACTCTAAAGGAACTAGACACTAAGACCAGCAACTGACACGACGATGCAACCGATAATTCAACTATGCAAGCAACGAATAGAAAATTGCAAAGGCTCGGATGGCTTGGATAAAGGATGAACAGATCTAACTTTTTGTGGCTTTTTCATGGACTATAGGTATGAATGCGGATCGATCTAAATTATGAAAAAGCTGTAAAATCTCACCGAGCAAACTGAAAACGATACCACTTGATAGAAGCGGGGTGTCCGATCTTTCGATGAGATGATAACTATCGATTTGGTGGAGACCACTTTGACGATCCGACTACAAGCGTGCACGACGTTGCGCCTTAGCAATCGCTAAACCAACTCCGACGGGTTATTGACCACGCCGGAGCACAATCAACGACCACGAAGGTCTATTCCGCAAGCAATCGAAGAACAAGCAAGAATATGATAAAAGCAATCTGAATATTGCGGTATGTATGAAGTATTGATAAAGGTGGGGATCCGTAAGCGGTCTTGGTGCAGTCGTTGGACACAAGCGAAGTACGAAGTTGCAATGGCTAACTTTAACTAAACAAATCCCAAGCAAAAAGCTACTAGATGGATCTACTTATATAGGAGCAAGGGGTGACGGCCAAGGAGGTGGGAGAACGTCCCAAGGCAGCCTAAAACTAACCCTAGGTCGTACAAGGCCAATGGGCCCAAGTGGAGGTGACGTAACACCTTTGGACTTGTAGTTTGACTCGGATTCTGGTGCAGCGTCAGATTGTTTCGTCCACAACTCAACGCTCCGGACGGCTTTTGATGAGGACATCAATACCATTGTTACACCCACAGCCCCTGCTGCTATACATACTGGACCAATTACTAGAGCTCGCGCACGCCAACTAAATTACCAGGTACTTTCGTGATAGAGGCAAAGGTGTCCCGTCTTTCGATGAGATGGTGGATTTCGCTTTGGTGGAAGTCGACTTTGACGATCCGACTACTGACGTGCGAGGAGCGCCGCATATATAGCAATCGCTAAACCAACTCCGAGAGGTTATTGACCACGCCGAACACGATCAACGACCACGAGGGTCTATTTCTGCGAGCAAACGAAGAACAAGCAAGAAACTGAGATTGCAATCTGGATATTGCGAATATAAGATGAAAGCTTTATTGATCAAGGTGGGGTTACGTGGCGCCTTTGTGCAGTCGTTGAACACAAAGCGAAACGCAGCGAAGTTGCAGCTATGGCGAACTTTTGATCTAAACAAAACCCAAGTCTAAACGGTGCCCTAAGGGCTGTATATATGGAGGAAGAGGGGTGAATTTCATGGCCCTTGGTGGAGGGTCCAAACTAACCCTATCTCTTGTTTTCCCACACATACGGACTCTAAAAATAGCCTACACTAATGTATTTCGAAATTACATGGGCCTGGCCCAATAATAAGGTGTGACGAACACCTAGAATAGCCTATGGACGAATATTATGAAGTGGCATCTTGTATATTTCGTCCAAGGCTTCATGCACTCCTTATGGTGGCTTCAAAGTCCTGAAATCATCACTTGTAACTCCGTTCTTGATCCCCTTGCATGCCATCAACTCCATGCGTGTTCTTGCTCCAATGCTCACCCTTCTCCAAGCTAGGCCCTTCATTTGTAAGCAAAACAAATGTATCCAATTTAGGCGACATCATATTCTCATGAACATTAGAATCATTACCAAGAAAGCGAAAGTACAGTAATTTAATTGGCGTCTTGTGAGCTCTAGTAATTGGTCCCGTATATGTAACAAAGAGGGGCTGTGGATGTAACAATGGTATTGATGTCCTCATCATCCTCCCTTCTTGAAATGAAGTCGTCCTCGACGGAAGCTCATCTTCCTCACCCAAATAAGGCTTCAAATCTGCAATGTTAAAAGTGGGACTAACCCCAAAATCTGCAGCAGCTCAAGTTTATATGCATTATCATTTATTTTCTCCAACACCTTAAAGGGACCAGCAAGACGTGGCATTAGTTTTGATTTGCGCAAATCAGAAATCTATCCTTACATAAATGTAACCAAACAAGATCTCCGGTGCAAACACAACATGTTTTCTACCCTTATCTCCAGCAAGTTTATATTTAGCATTCATACGCTCAATGTTTTCCTTAGTTAACTCATGCATTTTTAAAATCATTTCAGCACGTTCTTTAGCATCAAAATTAACCTTCTCCGAAGATGGAAGAGGCAATAAATCAATAGGTGCACGAGGTAGGAAACCATACACAATTTCAAAAGGGCACATCTTAGTAGTAGAATGCAATGAACGATTATAAGCAAATTCAATATGAGGCAAGCATTCTTCCCACATTTTCTTATTATTCTTCAAAACAGCCCTAAGCATAGTAGACAATGTTCTATTGACTACTTCAGTTTGTCCATCAGTTTGGGGGTGACAAGTAGTACTAAAAAGCAGTTTAGTCCCCAACTTAGCCCATAAACATCTCCAAAAGTGGCTAAGAAATTTAGTATCACGATCTGAAACAATAGTATTTGGCACACCATGCAAGCGAATAATTTCACGAAAGAACAAATCAGCAACATTAATGACATCATCGCTTTTATGACATGGTATAAAGTGTGCCATTTTGAGAATCTATCCACGACAACAAATATGCTATCCTCCCTTCTTTGTTCGAGGTAAACCTAAAACAAAGTCCATAGATATATCCTCCCAAGGAACACTAGGTACAGGCAAAGGCATATATAAACCATGAGGATTGAGTCGTGACTTAGCTTTTTGACATGTAGTGCAGCGAGCAACAAAACGCTCAACATCCCGTCTCATCTTTGGCCAAAAGAAATGTGTAGCTAGTATATCCTCCGTCTTCTTCACGCCAAAGTGTCCCATTAATCCTCCTCCATGCGCCTCCTGCAACAACAAAAGACGAACGGAGCTAGCTGGAATGCATAGCTTGTTAGAACGAAACACAAATCCATCATTAACGACGAACTTGTTCCAAGTTCTACCTTCTTTACAATTCTGCAATACATTGCTAAATTCAGCATCATGCACATATTGATCTTTGATGGTCTCCAAACCAAATATTTTAAAGTCAAGTTGTGAAAGCATAGTATAACGACGAGACAATGCATCAGCAATAACATTTTCTTTACCCTTCTTGTGTTTAATGACATAAGGGAAAGTCTCAATGAATTCAACCCATTTAGCATGTCTACGATTCAGTTTAGCTTGACTTTTAATATGTTTCAAAGATTCATGATCGAATGTATAACAAATTCTTTGGGCCATAAATAATGTTGCCATGTTTCTAAAGTCCGAACAAGAGCATATAATTCTTTATCATAAGTAGAGTAATTCAGACTAGGCCCACTCAATTTTTCGAGAAAAGTATGCAACAGGTTTGCCATCTTGTAATAACACACCTCTAATCCAATTCCACTAGCATCACATTCAAGCTCAAAAGTCTTATTAAAATCAGGAAGTTGGAGTAAAGGAGCATGTGTCAACTTAGCTTTCAATACCGTGAAGGCTTCTTCCTGCGGTACCCCAAACAAAAGGTACATCCTTCTTTGTAAGCTCGTTGAGAGGTGCAGCAATGGTGCTGAAATCTCTCACAAAGCGCCTATAGAAACCAGCGAGGCCAAGGAAACTCCTCACTTGTGTGACCGTTTTGGGCTGCGGCCAACTCTCAATAGCTTCAATCTTGGCTTTATCAACTTCAATTCCGTGGAGTAACAACATAGCCAAGAAAAGATACTCGATCGGTGCAAAAGGTGCACTTCCCAAGGTTACCAAACAAGCGTGCATTACGTAGAGCATTAAAAACAACACGTAAATGTTCCAAATGTTCTTCCAAAGATTTGCTATAAATCAGTATATCATCAAAATAGACTACCACAAATCGTCCAATGAAAGCACGTAAAACTTCGTTCATTAATCTCATGAAAGTACTAGGTGCATTAGTTAACCCAAAAGGCATGACCAACCACTCATATAATCCAAACTTAGTTTTAAATGCTGTTTTCCATTCATCTCCCAATTTCATACGAATTTGATGGTATCCACTCATAAATCAACTTTGGAGAATATTGTAGAGCCACTCAATTCATCAAGCATATCATCTAGCCTAGGAATAGGGTGACGATAACAAATAGTAATATTATTGATGCCTCTACAATCAACACACATACGTGACGTACCATCCTTTTTCGGCACTAGAATAATAGGAACAACACAAGGACTAAGGGATTCGCGTATATAACCTTTGTCGAGCAGCTCACATGACTTGACGCATAATCTCCTTCGTCTCCTCTCGGATTGGTGCGGTATGGTGCACGGTTGGGTAATGATGCACCGGGAATTAAGTCAATTTGATGCTCAATCCCTCGAATAGGTGGTAATCCGGTGGCACGTCTTGTGGAAAAGCGTCGCGAACTCTGCAAAATGTTAGTGACAGCGAGGGGCAAAGAGGAAGGCACGTCCTCGAATGAAAATAATGCCTCTTTGCACACAAAAGCATAGCAAATAGATTTGCTAAAATCTAGCTCATCAATATCAGATTTGGTGGCAAGTAAACATGCACTTTTCAATTTAATTTCGTAGAAGCAACGATAGATGGTTTATTATTAGGCTTCATGTGTTGCTCAAATTCTTTTGCCACAATCTGATTTTCACTCTTATTTTCTCTGTTTTGCTTTATTAGCTCTATTAATATCATCTTTCAAAATGGACTCAGGAGTCATAGGAAGCAAAGTAATATTTTATCCTTATGAACAAGAGTATCTTGATTGTTTCTACCATGGTGTACTGAATTTTATCAAATTGCCATGGTCTACCAAGTAACAAGGAACATGCTTGCATAGGTACCACATCACAATCAACATAATCAGCATATGTAGAGATACTAAAATGCACACGAACAGAGACGTGTTACCTTCACCTTGCCGCTGTTGTTGAACCATTGGATGTAGTAAGGATGTGGATGTGGTCTTGTGGTGAGAGATAGCTTCTCCACCATCTCCATGCTAGCCAAGTTGTTGCAGCTCCCTCCATCTATGATGACGCTTGAATAGAACGTTCCTTCACAACTCCTTTGTATGGAACAAATTATGCCTCTGATTTTGCTCACTTGTGTAACCTGCACACTCAAAACACGTTGAGCAACTAAACATTCATACTGTCGGCATCTTCAAGAGCCATGTATTGTGTCTCATGATCAGAATCATCTCCACCGTGTTCCTCATGTGTAATAAGAGCCAAAGTCTCCTCATCATAGTCACTAGCGGACTCATACCCACCATCCTCATTAGCAATCATCACACGCTGAGATTTGCATTCTCTCATAAAATGTCCTCTTCCCTTACAACGACGACAAATAATATCACTTGTGTGCCCTGTTGACGCCATGGAAGAAGAAGAGCTCTGTGCAGAGCCCGGCGGTGTGCTCTTGGCGAGATAGTGGTGGTTGTGCACGCTTTCTTGTATCACGGTTGGAGGTGGCACTGCAGGAGATGATGGTGCGGTGGAAGTAGATGATGCACGTGGTGTCCACGATGAAGGTCGACTGCGAGAAAAGTTAGTGCGCACTAATGCCATCGGTCACGCACTTCACGTTCAGCTTTACAAGCAAGATGGAATAAGCGAGTGATATTATTATAATCCTTATAGTCTAGAATGGTCGAATCTCTCTATTTAATCCACCCGTAAAGCGTGCAAGCATAGCTTCATTTTCCTCAACAATACCACATCTAATCAAGCCGGTTTGTAATTCGATAATATTCTTCTACGAATTTTTCCTTGTCTTAAACGCTGCAATTTTTCAAGTAATTCACGTTGATAATATGGTGGAACCCAACGAGTACGCATAGCAGTTTTCAAAGCAGCCCAAGTAGTGGAACAGGATATAATCTACAATGTTCGAGACCACCAAACACATGCAAAGCTAGTGAAAGCACAAAAGCAGCAGCAGGAACACGTCTCTCCTCGGGATATTGTAAACATGTAAATCGTTGTTCGGTTTCTAACTCCCAAGTAAGATATATATCGGGAACATATCTACCCTCAAATGGTGGAATATTCAATTTCAGTTTAGGGAGATGGTCATGATCGCGTACTGAGGGGAGCCCTAACATTGCCATTATTTGCATGTGGGCGAATTCGGTGGTTGTGGTCTTTGGTGGTTGCACGTAGTCTTGTTGTTGATCAACCTCATCCTCATAATCTTCCACATAATCATCCTCGTCGGTACCAAAGCAGCAGAGTAGCAGGAGCCAAAGAAGCACCAACAGCGAGAGCAATGGCACAGAATTTTGTCTGGCTCAATAGGAACACGCCGAGCTCGTCCATTGATTCGGAAGGGGCGTAGTTGTTGTCGTTCTGCAGAGGTGCGATAGGTGCAGCCGGCGGTGGTTGTGGAAAACGCGCGAGCAATTCATCAAACTTGCTATCAAGCTTTGTTTCAAACGTCTTCTCAATGCCATCTATCTTCTCCATGGCCTCGTCAAATCTGTTTACCACATCTTTTTGTCCAATCATCATTTCTTGAAACTTATCATGTAGCTGTTTGTTTGTCGAGTTCTCCCAATCAGTCTCATCGGCCTGTGTTCCTGCCATGGTTAGCGACAATAGAAACACACAAGAATATGATCCTCTGAGACTACTAGGAAGTGGTGGTGGTGGTGTGGTGGGCGGTCACAAATCCGTGAAGCAAATCTCAAATTCTTACCAGTTCTTACCCAAAGACGGTGGTGATCGGCAACCGTTGTAGTCAAAACTCTCAAAGCTTGGCTATAGCGATTATTGGGGAGAATCAAACGCACGACGTAGATGTATGTGGAGCTGGGAAGGCTTATAATATGGTAGCAAAAGGGTCAACAATAATCAAATCGAGATGCAAAGTTGAATAAACGCTCAACGAGCAGATCTTGTCTTTGGTCCTAGGCTAGACCGTGCTAGAGACGCGAGCCTAGAACACTAACAAAATCACGGCGCTGCACGTAAACAAAGGAAAAGCACACTCTGAATTTTTTTTCGCTTTTTTTTTTTTTTTTTTTTTTTTTTTTTTTGCTGCTTTTTTTTTTTTTTGCGAAAAATCACTATAATGGCGAGTGTCTCAAAACTCTTCCTGTGTCAAACCGACAGGATGGGCACGAAATTTTTTCGACCAAATTTTTTTTTTTATTTGCCGGACCCAAAAGCTGAAGCAGGTCAAAAAACTTTCGAGATGTGTGTTTCTTGGTAATGATTCTAATGTTCATGAGAATATGATCTTGCCTAAATTGGATACATTTGTTTTGCTTACAAATGAAGGGCCTAGCTTGGAGAAGGATGAACATTGGAGCAAGAACACACATGGAGTTGATGGCATGCATAAGGATCAAGAACGGAGTTACAAGTGATGATTTCAGGACTTTGAAGCCACCCTAAGGAGTGCATGAAGCCTTGGATGAAATATACAAGATGCCACTTCATAATATTCGTCCATAGGCTATTCTAGGTGCTTGCGTCACCTTATTATTGGGCCAGGCCCATGTAATTTCGAAATACATTAGTATAGGCTATTTTTAGAGTCCGTATGTGTGGGGAAACAAGAGATAGGGTTAGTTTGGACCCCTCCACCAAGGGCCACGAAATTCACCCCTCTTCCTCCATATATACAGCCCTTAGGGCCTTTATTTAAGCTGGGGTTTTGTTTAGATTAAAAGTTCGCCATAGCTGCAACTTCGCGTGCCGTTTGTGTTCAACGACGGACAAAGGCGCCACAGAACCCCACCTTGATCAATAAAGCTTTCATCTTATATTCGCAATATCCAGATTGCAATCTCAGTTTCTTGCTTGTTCTTCGTTTGCTCGCAGGAAACAGACCCTCGTGGTCAGGTTGATCGTGCTCCGGCGTGGTCAATAACCTCTCGGAGTTGGTTTAGCGATTGCTAAGGCGCGACGTCCTCGCACGCTCGTAGTCGGATCGTCATAGTCGACTTCCACCAAAAGCGAAATCCACCATCTCATCGAAAGACGGGACACCTTTGCCTCTAGCCGGTTCAACGTCATCATCACCACCGCTCATCTCCATCGACTACTCAACATTGCCAAGGACGGTAACTTCGACGACATCTTTGTCATAACTTGCAATTGCATTGATACCCCACATGGCCTTACTTTTGCGTAGCTTACCTGATAGAGGCGGGGTGTCCCGATCTTTCGATGAGATGATAACTATCGCTTTGGTGAAGATGACTTTGACGATCCGACTACAAACGTGCACGACGTTGCGCCTTAGCAATCGCTAAACCAACTCCGAGAGGTTATTGACCACGCCGAGCACAATCAACGACCACGAAGGTCTATTCCTGCAAGCAATCGAAGAACAAGCAAGAATATGATAAAAGCAATCTGAATATTGCGAGTATGTATGAAGTATTGATAAAGGTAGGGATCCGTAAGCGGTCTTGGTCTGGTCGTTGGACACAAATGAAGTACACGAAGTTGCAATGGCTAACTTTTAACTAAACAAATCCCAAGGAAAAAGCTACTAGATGGATCTACTTATATAGGAGCAAGGGGTGGCGGCCAAGGAGGTGGGAGGACGTCCCAAGGCAGCCTAAAACTAACCCTAGGTCGTAAAAGGCCAATGGGCCCAAGTGGAGGTGACATAACACCTTTGGACTTGTAGTTTGACTCGGATTCTGGTGCAGCGTCAGATTTTTTCGTCGATAACTCAACGCTCCGGACGGCTTTTAAGGTGATTCCAACTGTGCTGGAAAAAGCATGAAATCTACTTTCCAACAAAAAAAGAATCACCCAATTCGGAGTCCGTATGAAAAAGTTGTTGACGTTTTGAGTCAGGTATGTCTGTGCAGTCCGAATCTGAATCCAGAACGTGAGAGACTTGGACTCTATCTTCTCTTGGCCCAAAAGTGACGTGAGAAGACTTTTTGAACAGCACCTAAACTTCTCCTTTTCCCTTATCTTCATATGTGGATTGTACAAATGTCCCATACACCTGCAATTAGACAAAACACAAAAGTATGTGAAGTATTTTTGTTCTGGATAACATAAATATATTATTGAATAGTTTGCACTAGAAATCACCTGACAAATATGCATGTATGCAATATTTTTGGTCTTAGCCAAGGTAGTCATGTCCTCATCATTACCCATCGAGACTAGCCATTGAGTATTGCCGGCAACGTGACTTGTGCACATTTAGTGAGCATACTCCATAGCATACATACCATACCAACGTGGTGCATATCTTGGGATCCACTAGTGTGTCACAAAGTTGTCTTGGTTAGTGAAGTTTTGCATGAGAAAAAGAGCTCAAAAGTGGTTAGTGAAGTTTTGCATGAGAAAAAGAGCTCAAAAGTGAAAGAGCCACCCAAGCTTTTAAGTAAAGAGGAAACATAAGCAAAGAGCTTATAAGCAAGAACCATAGCATCATACAATATTAAGATTGTCATATTCGATCATCTTGGATCATTGCACTGAAATACCATACATATAGCATACTTGGGATAGAGATACTTGCATTTTGCCTAGTAGGTTGTGCACAAGTTTGCGTATCCGCCTATTGTGCAATCGTGCTAGCGTCTCTCTAGTATTGTGCAACAAGAGCATTTTCGTGGATTCCACATTTTGGCTCACTTTTGGTTTGCACAATCCCATTTATCTATTTGCGTGTGTGTTTCCGTGTACCCATTCTTGCTTGGTCTACTTGTTGCATTTGCAAATTTGTGAATCTTTTCCAACATTATTGAAGCTCACTTACTATTGCAATTAATTTTGCGCCACCATCCTAACCAAGCTCCACCAAAAGCTTTTACTTGTGTAGGTGTGAGAATCGACAAGGATCGGTACCAATAGTGCTATTTCATTGTCCGCATTTGAGTGAACTTGATTCATCTTCAACTTCGGTCAAAGGTACATTGGTATTAGTTCTTCTCCTTCTACCACTCACAATTTGCTTGAAATGATGGATAGGCCAAGTTCTTCTACAAATCCACTCTTCATCGAACAAGACGACGACATGTCATCCTACGTCACCAAGAGCCACCTCTTTGGCACACAACGAGCTCTCCATCAAGAGCAACAAGCAATGAGCGAACGCATCGACAACCTCTCCACCGACTTGCGACTCTCCGAGCAACGAACACAAGACTACTTCGACAACAAACTCGATGCGCACAAGAAAGAGAACGATGCAAGAATGGACGAGATCCGCACCTTGTTGGTGAATCGGCGTACTTCTACTTCCTCACACTCAAGACGGAGCCACTCAAGTCGCCACTCCGACGACTCCTTCTCCGACACAAGTACACCGTCATCGAACATTCTTCGACGAGCCGCGCGTCAAGATCGTCATGCATCTCGCAACCCGCTACACGACAAGAATCTCCAAGAGCAAGTTGATGAAGAAGTTCCTCGTCCTCAATCAAGCCAAATGGCGTTTGCGCAAGCTCAAGAACGACAACGTCTTCGTCACCAACAAGAACAAGAACGAGTGCGCCTACACCAAGAGCAACAAGACGCCGAGGCTCAACGTCTTCAACAACAACAACGAGAAGCACAAGCTCTTGAGGCAGAACGTGCCCTTCAAGCTTCAAGTCGAGCTATCGCCAAACGCAATCGCGAAAGGCGAAACCAAGAGGAAGCCCTTCGAGAAGAAATCCAAGAGAGGAACTACCATCGGCGTGCGCAACGTCAAGCCCCACAAGCTCCTTCACAAGCTCCTCAAGCTCCTCTCCAACATCAAGGCCAACAAGAGCAAGCTGATCATGGACTTCCTCCTCGCCACGAGCAACATGAGGATGATTACCCTCCACGTCAAGAACGTCATCATCAACATCGACCTCAAAACAATGAAGAACATCGCTATGGCAAGCTCAAGTTCACAATGCCCAAGTTCAATGGAACCAATGATGCCGAAGAGTACCTCTCATGGGCATTGAAGGTCGACAAAATCTTTCGTTTACACAACTATGAGGAAGAGAAGAAGATCGCTATGGCATCACTTGAGTTCCAAGACTATGTGCTCATATGGTGGGAACAAGTCCTTGAGCGCCGACAAGCAAGAGGTGAACCTCCAATCACCACTTGGGCTCAAATGAAGGATGTCATGCGAGCACGTTTTGTGCCCACCTACTACAACCGTGATCTCTTCAAGAAGCTACAACTCCTCAAGCAAGGAACAAAGAGTGTTGAAGAATACTACAAGGAAATGGAGATTGCCATGATTCGAGCCAATGTCACGGAGGATGATGAGCAAACAATGGCACAATTCTTGAATGGCCTCAACCATCCCATCAAGAAAATCGCCGACTTCCAACCCTACTCCAACCTCATTGAGCTCGTGCATCAAGCTACAAAGGCGGAACGTCAAGTACAAGAAGACTTCAAGTACGCCAAGTACTCTTCCAAGGCATACGGCTTCTCCAACAACCAAGCTTCAACAACTACTCCAACTTCGACACCAAACAAGCCTCTTCCAAGCAACGACGACAAGTCAAGTTACAAGAAAACTTCTACAAGTTCGAGTCGTCCTCCTCCTACTACAAGCAACTCCAAGCCGCGTGCTTCATCATCTACTCCAACCGATGAGACCGTCAAGACAAGCTCCTTCAAGTGCTTTACTTGCGGCGGCCGAGGCCACAAGTCATATGAATGCACCGACAAGCGCACCATGATACTCAAAGACGATGGCACCTATGACTCAATGAGTGAAGATGAAATGGAAGCCATTGAGCAAGTGGCCATGCACCGGCACGTCAACGAGGATGAAGATGATCAAGTCTTTTGTGATGAAGATACAAGTCCCGCTCTTGTTGTCTCCAAGGTCTTGACACTTCAACATCAACAAGAAGAAGACCAACGATGCCACATCTTCCACACAAAGGCCGGCATCAATGGGAGATCCGTCAAGGTCATCATCGATGGAGGTAGTTGCCACAACTTGGCAAGCGAAGAACTATGCTCCAAGCTACAATTGGTCAAGAAGAAGCACCCGCACCCATACAAGGTTCAATGGCTAAGTGACTCCGGCACTATACGAGTTGAGCATACGGTCCAAGTCTCCTTCAAAATCGGTGCATATGAGGACACTTTGGAGTGTGATGTGGTCCCAATGACCGTTTGCCACCTCCTCCTTGGTCGGCCATGGCAATTTGACCGTGGTGTCTACCACAATGGGCGTACAAACCACTATAGCTTCAAGATGAAAGGAAAAGAATATGTCCTACGACCCATGTCTCCTAGTCAAGTGATAGCCGACAAACAAGCCACCAACCAAAGAGAGAAGAGTGAGAAAGTGAGCCCCCAAAAAGTGAGTGAGAACCACAAGCCAAATTTGAGCGCCTCTTCGCCTCGAGAGAAAAACCTCATACTATTCGCCACCAAACATGAGATGAGAGAAGTGTGTGAGAACCCATCGAGTGTGATGCACTTTGTCCTTGTGTGCAAGGATGGAGATATAAAAACTAACACCATTCACGAGCTACCTTTGGTGTTTCAATCTCTTTTGCAGGAATTTCAAGATGTTTTTCCAGATGAGCTACCTCCGGGTCTACCTCCTCTGCGAGGCATTGAGCATAGAATCGACCTCATTCCCGGAGCACCACTTCCAAACAAAGCTCCATATCGTGTCAATCCCGAAGAAACCAAGGAGATTCAACGGCAAGTACAACAACTAATCGACAACGGTCATGTACGTGAAAGCTTAAGCCCTTGTGCCGTTCCCGTTATTCTTGTGCCTAAGCCCGATGGAAGTTTCCGCTTGTGTTCCGATTGTAGACCCATAAATGCTATCACCGTGCGCTATAGGCATCCCATTCCTCGCTTAGATGATATGCTTGATGAACTTAGTGGAGCCAACTTTTCTCAAAAATTGATCTTAAAAGTGGCTATTATCAAATACTGAATTAATGAAGGTGATGAATGGAAACTGCTTTCAAAACCAAATTTGGCTTATATGAGTGGTTGGTTATGCCTATGGGTTTGTCGGAAGCACCCGGAACTTTTGTGCGTCTCATGCATCATGTACTTCGTCCATACATTGGAATCTTTGTTGTGGTTTACTTCGATGATATTCTTGTGTTTAGCAAAACCATGAAAGAGCATCTTGATCACGTTAAGCTTGTTTTGCAAACGCTTCGAAAGGAAAGTCTTTATGCCAACTTGAAAAAAATGCACTTTTGGCCTTGACAAAGTGGTTTTCTTGGGTTTCGTTGTCTCTTCCAGGGGTGTCCATGTTGACGAAACTAAGATCAAAGCAATTAAAACTTGGCCCCAACCCACCAATTTGCAACAAGTTCGAAGTTTCCTTGGTCTTGCAGGTTTTTATCGCCGCTTTGTGAAAAACGTTAGCACTATTGCAGCTCCTTTGCATGCTTTGAGTAAGAAGAGTACTCCTTTTGTTTGGGGATCTTTGCAATCCAACGCTTTTGATGAACTCAAGTCTTTGCTTACTCATGCTCCGATTCTTGCTTTGCCCAATTTTGACATAACTTCTGAGGTCCATTGTGATGCAAGTGGTACCGGAATTGGCGGAGTTTTAATGCAAGAAAAACGAGTCATTGCTTATTTTAGTGAAAAACTCTCCGGTGCTCAACTTAACTATCCCGTGTATGACAAGGAATTATATGCTTTAGTGCGTGTCCTCCATGTTTGGGAACATTATCTTAGACCTCATGAGTTTGTCATCCATACCGATCATGAAACACTTAATTACTTAAAAGGTCAAACTAAATTGAACAAGCGACATGCCAAATGGAGTGAATTTATTGAATCATTTCCATATGTGATCAAGTATATTAAGGGCAAGGAAAATGTAGTCGCTGATGCACTTTCACGCTTATGCATGCTTATCACCCAACTTGAGTTGAATGTCATTGGTTTTGAGCACATCAAAGATTTGTATGCTAGTGATCCATCTTTTGCACCTCATTATACTAAATGTTTGACACATACATCTTGGGAACAATATTACCTCAAGGATGGTTATCTTATGAGAGCTAACAAACTATGCATACCCGAGTCTTCTCTTCGTTTGCTCCTTTTGCGAGAGGCTCATGGCGGTGGACTCATGGGACACTTTGGACGCGACAAGACATTCGCCACGCTCTCCAAGAACTACTTTTGGCCAAAGATGTTTCGAGACGTCTCACGCTTCACCACAAGATGTTCAACATGCCGCAAAGCTAAGTCAAAAGCTCAATCTCATGGTCTTTACATGCCTCTTCCTATTCCTCATCAACCTTGGGAAGACATTAGCACGGATTTTGTACTTGGTTTGCCTAGAACTCAAAATGGAAAGGATTCCGTGTTTGTTGTTGTGGACCGATTTTCTAAAATGGCACATTTCATCCCTTGCAACAAGGTAGACGATGCTTCACATATTGCAAATCTCATTTGTAGGGAAATCTTGCGCCTCCATGGAGTTCCAAAGTCAATCGTCTCCGACCGCGACGTCAAGTTCTTGAGTTACTTTTGGAAAACTCTTTGCGCCAAGCTCGGAATCAAGCTATTGTTATCCTCCGCATACCATCCTCAAACCGACGGCCAAACGGAGGTGACGAACCGGACGCTCTCCACTCTACTTCGCGTGTTGATCAAGAAGAACATCAAGGAGTGGGAGGCGTGCCTACCCATCGCCGAGTACGCCTACAACCGCGCAAGACATTCGACGACCGGCAAGTCCCCCTTCGAGGTCGTCTACGGCTTCAACCCATTGTCCCCATTGGACATTCTACCACTACCCCTACAAGAGCGCACCAACCTAGACGCAAGCGCCCGTGCGAGCTACATCAAGAAGATGCATGAAGATACAAGACACACAATCGAGCGCCAAGTACAACGACTAGCGACCAAGCTCAACATCAACAAGCAACCCATGATCTTCAACATAGGCGATCTCGTGTGGCTACACCTTCGCAAGGAACGCTTCCCCAACGAACGCAAGTCCAAACTTCTACCTCGAGCCGATGGACCCTTCAAGGTGTTAGCACGCTACAACAACAACACTTACAAGCTCGACCTACCAAGCAACAAGTACAACGTGAGCGACACCTTGAACGTCAAAGACCTCTCGCCTTTCCATGGTGATGAAGATCTTGATCCGAGGTCGGATCCTTTCGAAGGGAGGGGATATGATGCGGAGCATCCTTCCATCACCCCATGGACTCTACATCAACACATCCAACCCCACAAGGACCTATGACGCAAGCACGTGCAAGAGCTCTTGAAACCGAGGTGACTTCTCTCCTAGATGATATTTCATATGACCCTCTCGGGACATGGCTACTACCTAAATCAGATACACTATGCATGATTAGGTGTCAAGAAGAACCTCCCAAGGATGCACATGAAGATGGACAAGCTATCCACTCCACGGATGAAGAGGACCAGCTGAAGCGGACAAGTTCACCTTCCAGGCCCCGGACATCCGGCCCAGACCCCGGACATCCGGTCCCTGGAGACGCCAACCCAGCAGCCGCAGCTCAGCCAAGAAGGCTACATGATGAGGACATCAATACCATTGTTACACCCACAGCCCCTGCTGCTATACATACTGGACCAATTACTAGAGCTCGCGCACGCCAACTAAATTACCAGGTACTTTCGTTTCTTGGTAATGATTCTAATGTTCATGAGAATATGATGCTGCCTAAATTGGATACATTTGTTTTGCTTACAAATGAAGGGCCTAGCTTGGAGAAGGATGAACATTGGAGCAAGAACACACATGGAGTTGATGGCATGCGCAAGGAGATCAAGAACGGAGTTACAAGTGATGATTTCAGGACTTTGAAGCCACCATAAGGAGTGCATGAAGCCTTGGACGAAATATACAAGACGCCACTTCATAATATTCGTCCATAGGCTATTCTAGGTGCTCGTCACCTTATTATTGGGCCAGGCCCATGTAATTTCGAAATACATTAGTATAGGCTATTTTAGAGTCCGTATGTGTGGGGAAACAAGAGATAGGGTTAGTTTGGACCCCTCCACCAAGGGCCACGAAATTCACCCCTCTTCCTCCATATATACAGCCCTTAGGGCACCGTTTAGACTTGGGTTTTGTTTAGATCAAAAGTTCGCCATAGCTGCAACTTCGCGCATTTCGCTTGTGTTCAACGACCGCACAAAGGCGCCACGTAACCCCACCTTGATCAATAAAGCTTTCATCTTATATTCGCAATATCCAGATTGCAATCTCGTTTCTTGCTTGTTCTTCGCTTGCTCGCAGGAAATAGACCCTCGTGGTCGTTGATCGTGCTTTCTGGCGTGGTCAATAACCTCTCGGAGTTGGTTTAGCGATTGCTAAGGCGCGGCGTCCTCGCACGTTCAGAGTCGGATCGTCAAAGTCGACTTCCACCAAAGCGAAATCCACCATCTCATCGAAGACGGACACCTCTGCCTCTATCAAGTGGTATCGATTTCCGTGTTGCTCGGTGAGATTTTACGATTTTTCGTAGTTTAGATCGAGTCTGTTCTTCATACCTACGATCCACGAAAAAGCCAAAAAAAATTTAGGGTTAGGTCATCATATCCGAACCAATCTGAGCCTTTGCATAATCTTTTTACGTATTTGCGTTGTTGAATTTGCGGTTGCATCGCCGTGTCTAGTTGGTCTTAGAGTCTAGTCTTTTAGAGTTTGAGTTCGGTCATAAGTTGTCACGCCGCCGCACCATCATCATCGCCCCTGCCATCTACCACCACCGCTTATCCGCCACCGCTTCGAATCCGTATCCATATACCACCACCGCTTCGAATCCGTATCCATATACCACCACCGCTGCCATATATCACCACCGCTGCCATCTACCACCACCGCTGCCATCTACCACCACCGTTGCCATATACCACCACCATATATCCACCACCAATCCGAGTTCCTTGCATATTAGATTTGTTTCGGGATCCATCTAATTTCCGATTCGTGTTTCCTTGTCTGAGTAGGTTTCGGATTCCAGCAATCTTTTGCCGTCCGTAGAAGAGGTTGGTTTCAAAAAAAAAAAATTCCAAAAACGCACGGGATAAAAAATTTTCTGGCTATCCTATTTTTAGGTGTTTCTAAGCGTATTGAGCCAATCGCCGTTATAGAAAGTTTTTTTTGATCCATTTCAGTTTTTGGGTCCGCGCAAAAAAAAAAAATTTGGTCGAAAAATTTCGTGCCCATCCTGTCGATTTGACACAGGAAGAGTTTTGAGACACTCGCCATTATAGTGATTTTTCAAAAAAAAAAAAGCAAAAAAAAAAAAGCATAAAAAAACAAAGAGCGAAAAAAAATTCAGAGTGTGCTTTTCCTTTGTTTACGTGCAGTGCCGTGATTTTGTTAGTGTTCTAGGCTCGCGTCTCTAGCACGGTCTAGCCTAGGACCAACCACAAGACTGCGTCGTTGAGCGCTTATTCAACTTTGCATCTCTCGATTTGATTATTGTTGACCCTTTTGCTACCATATTATAAGCCTTCCCAGCTCCACATACATCTACGTCGTGCGCTTGATTCTCCCCGTAATCGCTATAGCCAAGCTTTGAGAGTTTTGACTACAACGGTTGCCGATCACCACCCTTCTTTGGGTAAGAACTGGTAAGAATTTGAGATTTGCTTCACGGATTTGTGACTGCCCACCACGCCACCACCACCACTTCCTAGTAGTCTCAGAGGATCATATTCTTGTGTGTTTCTATTGTTGCTAACCATGGCAGGAACACAGCCGATGAGATCTGATTGGGAGAAACGACAAACAAACAGCTACATGATAAGTTTCAAACAAATGATGATTGGACGGGTGCAAGATGTGGTAAACAGATTTGACGAGGCCATGGAGAAGATAGATGGCATTGAGAAGACGTTTGAAACAAAGCTTGATAGCAAGTTTGATGAATTGCTCGCGTTTTCCACAACCACCGCCGGCTGCACCTATCGCACCTCTGCAACGACAACAACTACGCCCCTTCCGAATCGGTATGGACGAGCTCAGCGTGTTCCTATTGAGCCAGACAAAATTCTGGTGCCGCTGCCATCGCTGTTGGTGCTTCTTTGGCTCCTGCCACTCGCTGCTGCTGGTACCGACGAGGATGATTATGTGGAAGATTACGAGGATGAGGTTGATCAACATCGAACCACGTGCAACCACCAGCACCACAACCACCGTGTCGCCCACATGCAAATAATGGCAATGTTAGGGCTCCCCTCAGTACGAGATCATGACCATCTCCCTAAACTGAAATTGAATATTCCACCATTTGAGGGTAGATATGTTCCCGATATATATCTTACTTGGGAGTTAGAAACTGAACAACGATTTACATGTTTACAATATCCCGAGGAGAGACGTGTTCTGCTGCATTGTTTGTGCTTTCACTAGCTTTGCATGTGTTTGGTGGTCGAACATTGTAGATTATATCCTGTTCCAGCTACTTGGGCTGCTTTGAAAACTGCTATGCGTACTCGTTGGGTTCCACCATATTATCAACGTGAATTACTTCAAAAATTGCAGCGTTTAAGACAAGGAAAAATTCTGTAGAAGAATATTATCGGGAATTACAAACTGGCTTGATTAGATGTGGTATTGTTGAGGAGAATGAAGCTATGCTTGCACGTTTTACGGGTGGATTAAATAGAGATTCAGACCATTCTAGACTATAAGGATTATAATAATATCACTCGTTTATTCCATCTTGCTTGTAAAGCTGAACGTGAAGTGCAGGATCGGCAGGGCATTGGCGCCGCACTAACTTTTTTCGCAGTCGACCTTCATCGTGGACACCACGTGCATCATCTACTTCCACCGCACCATCACCTCCTTGGGTGCCACCTCCAACCGTGATACAAGAAAGCAAGCACAACCACCACTATCGCCAAGAGCACACTGCTGGGCTGCACAGAGCTCTTCTTCTTCCATGGCGTCAATAGGGCACACAAGTGATATTATTTGTCGTCGTTGTAAGGGAAGAGGACATTTTGCAGAGAGAATGCAAATCTCAGCGTGTGATGATTGCACGAGGATGGTGGGTATGAGTCCGCTAGTGACTATGATGAGGAGACTTTGGCTCTTATTACACATGAGGAACACGGTGGAGATGATTACGATCATGAGACACAATACATGGCTCTTGAAGATCTTGTGGTATGAATGTTTAGTTGCTCAACGTGTTTTGAGTGTGCAGAGTTACACAAGCTGAGCAAAATCAGAGGCATAATTTGTTCCATACAAAGGAGTTGTGAAGGAACGTTCTATTCAGCGCCATCATAGATGGAGGGAGCTGCAACAACTTGGCTAGCATGGAGATGGTGGAGAAGCTATCTCTCACCACAAGACCACATCCACATCCTTACTACATCCAATGGTTCAACAACAGCTGCAAGGTGAAGGTAACACGTCTTGTTAGTGTGCATTTTAGTATCTCTACATATGCTGATTATGTTGATTGTGATGAGGTACCTATGCAAGCATGTTCCTTGTTACTTGGTAGACCATGGCAATTTGATAAAATTTGTACACCATGGTAGAAACAATCAAGATACTCTTGTTCATAAGGATAAAAATATTACTTTGCTTCCTATGACTCTCGAGTGCATTTTGAAAGATGATATTAATAGAGCTAATAAAGCAAAACAGAGAAAAATAAGAGTGAAAATCAGATTGTGGCAAAAGAATTTGAGCAACACATGAAGCCTAATATTAAACCATCTACCGTTGCTTCGAAATTAAATTGAAAAGTGCATGTTTACTTGCCACCAAATCTGATATTGATGAGCTAGATTTTAGCAAATCTATTTGCTATGCTTTTGTGTGCAAAGAGGCATTATTTTCATTCGAGGACGTGCCTTCCTCTTTGCCCCCCGCTGTCACTAACATTTTGCAGAGTTCGCCGACGTCTTTCCACAAGACGTGCCACCGGATTACCACCTATTCGAGGGATTGAGCATCAAATTGACTTAATTTCGGTGCATCATTACCCAACCGTGCACCATACCGCACCAATCCGGAGGAGACGAAGGAGATTATGCGTCAAGTCACAGGAGCTGCTCGACAAAGGTTATATACGCGAATCCCTTAGTCCTTGTGTTGTTCCTATTATTCTAGTGCCGAAAAAGGATGGTACGTCACGATGTGTGTTGATTGTAGAGGCATCCATAATATTACTATTCGTTATCGCCACCCTATTCCTAGGCTAGATGATATGCTTGATGAATTGAGTGGCTCTACAATATTCTCCAAAGTTGATTTGCGTGAGTGGATACCATCAAATTCGTATGAAATTGGGAGATGAATGGAAAACAGCATTTAAAACTAAGTTTGGATTATATGAGTGGTTAGTCATGCCTTTTGGGTTAACTAATGCACCTAGTACTTTCATGAGATTAATGAACGAAGTTTTACGTGCTTTCATTGGACGATTTGTGGTAGTCTATTTTGATGATATCTTGATTTATAGCAAATCTTTGGAAGAACATTTGGAACATTTACGTGTTGTTTTTAATGCTCTACGTGATGCACGCTTGTTTGGTAACCTTGGGAAGTGCACCTTTTGCACCGATCGAGTATCTTTTCTTGGCTATGTTGTTACTCCACAGGAATTGAAGTTGATAAAGCCAAGATTGAAGCTATTGAGAGTTGGCCGCAGCCCAAAACGGTCACACAAGTGAGGAGTTTCCTTGGCCTCGCTGGTTTCTATAGGCGTTTTGTGAGAGATTTCAGCACCATTGCTGCACCTCTCAACGAGCTTACAAAGAAGGATGTGCCTTTTGTTTGGGGTACCGCACGGGAAGAAGCCTTCACGGTATTGAAAGCTAAGTTGACACATGCTCCTTTACTCCAACTTCCTGATTTTAATAAGACTTTTGAGCTTGAATGTGATGCTAGTGGAATTGGATTAGGAGGTGTGTTATTACAAGATGGCAAACCTGTTGCATACTTTTCGAAAAATTGAGTGGGCCTAGTCTGAATTACTCTACTTATGATAAAGAATTATATGCTCTTGTTCGGACTTTAGAAACATGGCAACATTATTTATGGCCCAAAGAATTTGTTATACATTCGATCATGAATCTTTGAAACATATTAAAAGTCAAGCTAAACTGAATCGTAGACATGCTAAATGGGTTGAATTCATTGAGACTTTCCTTATGTCATTAAACACAAGAAGGGTAAAGAAAATGTTATTGCTTGCATAGGTACCACATCACAATCAACATAATCAGCATATGTAGAGATACTAAAATGCACAGAGCAGTCGTGTTACCTTCACCTTGCCCATTGTTGTTGAACCATTGGATGTAGTAAGGATGTGGATGTGGTCTTGTGGTGAAGATAGCTTCTCCACCATCTCCATAGCAAGTTATTGTTGCAGCTCCCTCCATCTATGATGGCCTTGAATAGAGCGTTCCTACAACTCCTTTGTATGGAACAAATTATGCCTCTGATTTTGCTCGACTTGTGTAACTGCACACTCAAAACACGTTGAGCAACTAAACATTCATACACATCGGCATCTTGGCAGACCATGTATTGTGTCTCATGATCAGAATCATCTCCAGTGTTCCTCATGTGTAATAAGAGCCAAAATCTCCTCATCATAGTCACTAAGCGGACTCATACCCATCTCATTAGCAATCATCACCAGCTGAGATTTGCATTCTCTGTAAAATGTCCTCTTCCCTTACTGACGACAAATAATATCACTTGTGCCACTGTTTGGCCCATGGAAGAAGAAGAGCTCTCTGAACCGTGGTGTGCTCTTGGCGAATAGTGGTGGTTGTGCACCTTTCTTGTATCCGGTTGGAGGTGGCACTGCGGGAGATGATGGTGCGGTGGAAGTAGATGATGCCGTGGTGTCCGATGAAGGTCGACTACTGAGAAAGTTAGTGCGCACTAATGCACATGGTCCACACTTCCGTTCAGCTTTACAAGCAAGATGGAATAAGCGAGTGATATTATTATAATCCTTATAGTCTAGAATGGTGCGAATCTCTCTATTTAATCCACCGAGCGATGCAAGCATAGCTTCATTTTCCTCAACAATACCACATCTAATCAAGCGGTTTGTAATTCACGATAATATTCTTCTGAAATTTTTCCTTGTCTTCGCCTTTGCAATTTTTCAAGTAATTCACGTTGATAATATGGTGGAACCAGCGATCACATAGCAGTTTTCAAAGCAGCCCCCCCACCTTGATCAATAAAGCTTTCATCTTATATTCGCAATATCCAGATTGCAATCTCAGATTCTTGCTTGTTCTTCGTTTGCTCGCAGGAAATAGACCCTCGTGGTCAGGTTGATCGTGCTCCGGCATGGTCAATAACCACTCGGAGTTGGTTTAGCGATTGCTAAGGCGCGGCGTCCTCGCACGCTCGTAGTCGGATCGTCAAAGTTGACTTCCACCAAAGCGAAATCCACCATCTCATCGAAAGACGGGACACCTCCTCGTGGTCAGGTTGATCGTGCTCCGGCGTGGTCAATAACCTCTCGGAGTTGGTTTAGCGATTGCTAAGGCGCGACGTCCTCGCACGTTCGTAGTCGGATCGTCAAAGTCGACTTCCACCAAAGCGAAATCCACCATCTCATCGAAAGACGGGACACCTCTGCCTCTATCACTACAGGGCCCGGACATCCGGCCCCCAGACCCCGGACATCCGGCCTCCCACGAAGCCCGAAATCTGCTCTCGCCCGAAAACCGGCGCCCGCACACTGAGACTATGAAGGTCGCGATCGCCAGCCCGGACATCCGCCCCCAGCCGGACATCCGCCTCACATGAAGCCCCGGACATCCGCCCGATGCCGGACATCCGGCTTCACTGGCGTGAAAAAGTGAAGGGCCGAAGCCCATGTACCCTTTCGCCCCCGTAGACTATATATACTCCATCCCCTTCCTCTTTCTAGGGTTAGCAAAGGATTAGCTCATATTTTGTGTGAGAGCTTTGCTCATCCACTTGGTTACTTCTCCTCGGAGCTCAGGACCTCTACGGAGAAGATCCCCCAAGCGGATTCAAGACCCCTTCAAGGGAAGACCATCAAGACCTCCTCACGGAGAATAACACGGTTACCTTTTGTATCGTCCTTTGTTGATTTTGGATCTCGTGAATCTCTTATGTGTATGGTGATCTAGCACTTGTGTGATTGATTCCCTTGTTGGTTGAGTGATTCTCTCTCGTTTTCCCCGTGTTTCCCCTTGTGCTTCCGCTTGTTCTTCGTGTTCCCTCCGTAGGATCCCCTCCAAACGTGAAAGATCGACGTTATAGGGTTCCACCCTGCATCATGATATTAATAGAGCTAATAAAGCAAAACAGGAGAAAAATAAGAGTGAAAATCAGATTGTGGCAAAAGAATTTGAGCAACACATGAAGCCTAATAATAAACCATCTACTGTTGCTTCTGAAATTAAATTGAAAAGTGCATGTTTACTTGCCACCAAATCTGATATTGATGAGCTAGATTTTAGCAAATCTGTTTGCTATGCTTTTGTGTGCAAAGAGGCATTATTTTCATTCGAGGACGTGCCTTCCTTTGCCCCCCGCTGTCACTAACATTTTGCAGAGTTCGCCGACGTCTTTCCACAAGACGTGCCACCGGATTACCACCTATTCGAGGGATTGAGCATCAAATAGACTTAATTCGGTGCATCATTACCCAACCGTGCACCATACCGTACCAATCCGGAGGAGACGAAGGAGATTATCGTCAAGTATGTGAGCTGCTCGACAAAGGTTATATACGCGAATCCCTTAGTCCTTGTGCTGTTCCTATTATTCTAGTGCCGAAAAAGGATGGTACATCACGTATGTGTGTTGATTGTAGAGGCATTAATAATATTACTATTCGTTATCGTCACCTTATTCCTAGGCTAGATGATATGCTTGATGAATTGAGTGGCTCTACAATATTCTCCAAAGTTGATTTGCGTAGTGGATACCATCAAATTCGTATGAAATTGGGAGATGAATGGAAAACAACATTTAAAACTAAGTTTGGAGTATATGAGTGGTTAGTCATGCCTTTTGGGTTAACTAATGCACCTAGTACTTTCATGAGATTAATGAACGAAGTTTTACGTGCTTTCATTGGACGATTTGTGGTAGTCTATTTTGATGATATACTGATTTATAGCAAATCTTTGGAAGAACATTGAACATTTACGTGTTGTTTTTAATGCTCTACGTGATGCACGCTTGTTTGGTAACCTTGGGAAGTGCACCTTTTGCAATCGACGAGTATCTTTTCTTGGGCTATGTTGTTACTCCACAGGAATTGAAGTTGATAAAGCCAAGATTGAAGCTATTGAGAGTTGGCGCAGCCCAAAACGGTCACACAAGTGAGGAGTTTCCTTGGCCTCGCTGGTTTCTATAGGCATTTTGTGAGAGATTTCAGCACCATTGCTGCACCTCTCAACGAGCTTACAAAGAAGGATGTGCCTTTTGTTTGGGGTACCGCATGGGAAGAAGCCTTCACGGTATTGAAAGCTAAGTTGACACATGCTCCTTTACTCCAACTTCCTGATTTTAATAAGACTTTTGAGCTTGAATGTGATGCTAGTGGAATTGGATTAGGAGGTGTGTTATTACAAGATGGCAAACCTGTTGCATACTTTTCTGAAAAATTGAGTGGGCCTAGTTTGAACTATTCTACTTATGATAAAGAATTATATGCTCTTGTTTGGACTTTAGAAACATGGCAACATTATTTATGGCCCAAAGAATTTGTTATACATTCTGATCATGAATCTTTGAAATATATTAAAAGTCAAGCTAAACTGAATCGTAGACATGCTAAATGGGTTGAATTCATTGAGACTTTTCCTTATGTCATTAAACACAAAAAGGGTAAAGAAAATGTTATTGCTGATGCATTGTCTCGTCGTTATACTATGCTTTCACAACTTGACTTTAGAATATTTGGTTTGGAGACCATCAAAGATCAATATGTGCATGATGCTGAATTTAGCGATGCATTGCAGAATTGTAAAGAAGGTAGAACATGGAGCAAGTTCGTCGTTAATGATGGATTTGTGTTTCGTTCTAACAAGCTATGCATTCCAGCTAGCTCCGTTCGTCTTTTGTTGTTGCAGGAGGCGCATGGAGGAGGACTAATGGGACACTTTGGTGTGAAGAAGACGGAGGACGTACTTGCTACACATTTCTTTTGGCCAAAGATGTGACGAGATGTTGAGCGTTTTATTGCTCGCTGCACTACATGTCAAAAAGCTAAGTCACGACTCAATCCTCATCGTTTATATATGCCTTTGCCTGTGCCTAGTGTTCCTTGGGAGGATATATCTATGGACTTTGTTTTAGGTTTACCTCGAACAAAGAAGGGGAGGGATAGCATATTTGTTGTCGTGGATAGATTCTCGAAAATGGCACACTTTATACCATGTCATAAAAGCGATGATGCTGTTAATGTTGCTGATTTGTTCTTTCGTGAAATTATTCGCTTGCATGGTGTGCCAAATACTATTGTTTCGCATCGTGATACTAAATTTCTTAGCCACTTTTGGAGATGTTTATGGGCTAAGTTGGGGACTAAATTGCTTTTAGTACTACTTGTCACCCCCAAACCGATGGATAAACCAAGTAGTCAATAGAACATTGTCTACTATGCTTAGGGCTGTTCTAAAGAATAATAAGAAAATGTGGGAGGAATGCTTGCCTCATATTGAATTTGCTTATAATCGTTCATTGCATTCTACTACTAAGATGTGCCCTTCGCGTACTTCGTTTGTGTTCAACGACTAGACAAAGACGTCACAGAACCCCACCTTGATCAATAAAGCTTTCATCTTATATTCGCAATATCCATATTGCAATCTCAGTTTCTTGCTTGTTCTTCGTTTGCTTGCGTGAAACCGACCTCGTGGTCGTTGATCGTGCTTCGGCGTGGTCAATAACCTCTCGGAGTTGGTTTAGCGATTGCTAAGGCGCGACGTCCTCGCACGTTCGTAGTCGGATCGTCAAAGTCGACTTCCACCAAGGCGAAATCCACCATCTCATCGAAAGACGGGACACCTTTGCCTCTATCAGAATAAGGCATATATCCGCTGGATTTTCTTCAATTTACGGCCAAATGAGATTGCTCGGATCATAGAGCATCTGCAGAAAGGTACGTTTGTCCCTACCAGGTCGGCTAATGTCTATAAGCAACATAATCTCTCGAATTTCCTTCAAAAGGAAGTGCCAATGTTATGTAGGGTGGAACCCTATGGGGAGATCTTTCACGAATTGGAGGGGGAATCCCCAAGAACAAGACGAACAAAAGAGAGGAAACAAGAGGAACACTCAAGAACAAGTCAAATCACATGTCCACTAGACAATCAAACACATAAGATCCACAAGGTACATGAACAACAAAGGGAAATAAGATACATGGTAGAGTTCATCCCAAATCCTATGAAGGAGATGAGGGCTTGATGATCTAGATAGATCCTTCCCTCATGGGGGTCTTCATCCACTAGGGATCTTCTCCACTGGAGGCCTTGAACTCCAATGGAGTGGAATCCCACAACGGGAGGTACATGAGCTAAGCTCTAGTGTTTAGATCTAATCTTAGCTTACCCTAAATGGAGGAGATGAAGGAGTATATATAGTCCTAGGCAAAGAGGGGGTACGTGGGGGCGAAATGGTAAAACAAGGGCAAAGCCCGCAGCATCACAGAGAGGGCCCCGTGTGCACGGGGTAAGTGGAGCCCGTGCGCACGGGGTATCCAGGGACCGGACGCAAGGGCCCGTGCGCACGGGGTCCATGAGGCCCGTGGACACAGGGGTCCCGTGGGCACGGTACACGCCCGTGCGCACGGGGTCTTCAGGACCGCCAGCCTGGGAGGCCCGTGGGCACGGGGTCGGAGGGGCCCGTGCGCACGGGGTCGCCTAGGAGCTGCTGCCTTCTTCTTGGCACTTCCTTCTCCGCTTCCAGGCTTCCCTCTTGGATGGTGTAGTTGTTCTCTTGCGCTTGGACTCCTCCATGATGAATGTGTAGCTCCGCTCTCACCTAAGTATGCACACGAGAGAGAGGTCAAGTAGTATACCATCCTCGAAGGGTACAAGTGGACACGTGTAAAGGAGATGATTCACCTTTGTATGCATGAAGTAGATGTGGCACGTGTCACCTGTCAAATGGACTCTTGACATGGTGATGTCCATAGGATGCTCCGCATCATCCCCTCCCCCTTGGGAAAGATCCGACCTCGGATCGAAATCCAAATCACCATGGGAAAGAGATGATGGCGTCGTGTAGAAGTGGATTATCACCAAGCATTCGTCATCTTGTAGTTCCAAATGGGCACTCTCCAATGTCACACCGTCTTGTAATTCCTTCAAAAGGAGCAAAGATAACAATCACTTGGTAAAACAAATGTGGTTGTCGTAAGAGCAAAACCAAGCATTCAAGAGGTGATTCACCCAATAAGTGTTGTCATCAATCATAGCATATGGTTTGACAAAGAAGTGTGTCATGGCACTTGAGCATATAAATTGAACACAATCAAGTACATCATGGGAACAAGCATGTAAATGGGAGGTCAAGATGCAAATATATGTGATAAGTGAACAAGCATCTAGCTCAAGGTCATAGCAAGAATGCACAAAGTGCTCAACAAATGGTCTATGGTATGCATAGGAATCATTCACAACACCAAGTATAGTGAAATGTCTAAACACATGGGGCAAGTGCAAGACAATCCGAGCATAACGTGCATAGGGTGTAGTGAAGATATCGTGGCACTCAACACAATGAAAAGAGCAATTGTTCAACATGTGTGAGGCAATCAAGTCAAGCATGTGATAAGCAAAGGGACATGGCATATGTGAAGAACTAGATGCAACACACAAGGCATATATGTCATGAGGCATAGCAATGGAGCAAGCAACACATGAATTATGATCCACAATATGCATGCTCATTGTTTGGGTGTTCTCGAGATAAAACGATATCACCTCGAAAGCATGTCCTTGTGCGTCCTTCACAATGCCGAAGTGGTAGGAAATGTGGTGTAGAAGCGAGTCGTGGTCGAATGTATGAGGCTCGCTCTCAAGAGCTCGAATGGTCAACTCATATGAAGTGGAAGTCGACACGAAGTCCAAGTATCCTACACATGCACACAACAAAAAAAGAGCGTATGCGCATGGTAGATAAACACATCATCCATCATGATGGTTCTCTTCTCTTGCACATAACCATTAGAAGCACAAGTGCATGAATAATATGATGCAACAATGGCGATATTCAAGGCACTAGGTATATGGTGCAAAGAGGTAAGACAAGCATGCTTCACAAGGAACATGTCAAAATCGCCAAACATATGTGAGAGTGCTATGGGGGCAATCTTATGAGCAAGACGAGAATCATTGTTGCACTCAATACATGGCAAATCATCTCGCATGAGAGAGGCAACACATGGAGATATATGACACGAAGCAATATGAATCATGTGCAAAGCGTATAGATGGTTGTCATCAACCGCATGAAATGAGCAAGTATGAGTCATTGGTGATGCAACATAAGCAAGCATATCAATCAAGTCATGCAAACTAGTGGAGCAAAGATGCAACACACTAGAGTAAATCATGGCAATCATGTCATGTGAGTAAATAGTGGATATAGGCAATGCACATGACAAATCGCAAGCACGAACACAAAGCAAGATTATAGTATCATCATAGGAATAGGTCATAGATGGAACATGGCAATAACAAGCAATATCTCCACCAAGCTTGCAAATACACATGCAAGTATGAGAATTAATCGTCATGTGTAATGCAAAGCATGGGTCACAAATGCATGGCAAAGGCATAGGAATAAGCATATCATGCAAAGTGAACATGGCAAGATGGGCATATAATATGTAATGGACAACAACCCATAGCCAAGTGAGGGCCATGTAGAAGAAATGCGCTAAGTCTTTGCGCGAAGAGAGCGGTGGGAAAGACAATCCATGGGATCCCAAATCATCGTTGCTCTATAGAGCTCGTTTTGTCAACTCGTGGGATTGCGAGGTTGACAAGTATTCATGGGTACCTACACAAAAGAGACACAAACGAGAGAAATTGTGTGTGTGGTAAATGTACACATCATCCATCATGATGTGTATGTGCACGTGTGAGTTAGCACAAGATAAGCAATGCTCAAAGAAATTTGAGGCATGGTATATGAACATGTCATCCATCATTAAAGAATAGTTGTTATGTATGACATGATGGGGACACAAATTGAGCAAACAAGTATATGGCACATCAAAAGCATGTTTATTCATGGGGAGCATATGGTGCACACAATCATGGAAATCATGCAAATCATAGGATGGATCAAAATCTCCTAATGGGTATGAGGAAACTATAGGGGTCTCCTCATGAGCAATATCGAAAGCATTATATGGAGAAAATGGACAACATGGCAAACAATGCATGTTCGAAGCTAGGTGGTCATGGCATGGCATATTTGTAATTGATGCAAAGGGAGCATGGCAATATCATCACAAGAGAAGCAAAAGCCACTGACCATCATCTCGTCATCTATGCCATAAGTGCAAATGGGATTTATTTTAATGGGGCATGCATAGTTACTATGTTGAGATTGAAATGATGCAATATGGGAGATCTCACTCATAGCATATGACAAGTTCAATGGATTGTCAAGCATGATGTGACCAATAAAATTTTCACATGATATCCTATGGAGCATAGCATCACAACTAGGCAACTCAACATGCTCATCATCATATTCATCATAAATAGGTAAGTCAAGGCATTACGAAGTTTCACTAGCATGAAGCATGGTAATAGGTGGGTCAACATCATGGGAGCAATCATTGTCAAGAGCGTCCACTGTGGGACAAGAGAAGCACCATCACCTATGTTACCTTTGGAGCGTCGCTCATGTGTTGTAGGTGAGGTGTTGAAGATCGTCTCGTTGTCATCTTCATCTTGATGGAACCATGTGGGGGGTGCATCATCGTCCACCATGGCCATCGTCGTCTCCAATGTTGGGATGGACTCGTCGAGGATAGGCATGTCATCATGTAGGAGACCTAGCACCAAAGAAGAAAACACACTAGGAGTAGAGGTTAAGTCGTTAGAAATCATGGTGGCCTCACGTGTCGTGTCAACTACCTCACTCACTAAGTGTTGTGGCTCACTCACTCCCTCAAGGATGCTCTCACTCATATGGTTGGTGGAGTCACTCAAATGGCGCTCAACCTCACATAGGATGTGTGGCATGCTCTCAAGTGTTGGGCTAGTGGTGGTCACACTCATCCTTTCATAGGAAATGCTCTCAATGTCACATATGGTGGAGTCACTCATGTCACTCATGTGGTGGTGGCTCTCCTCACATGGCACTTGGGGCATCTCGACATATGTGGGTGTCGGAGAGATGTAGGTGCAAATGTCTCCATGCTCAACTCCTATCTTCGTGGTCGAAGGGGATGGCCCTTGCTCGACCTTCTTGTTGTCGTCTTGGTGTGGGAGGCCCATATGATGTGGCACCTCGTAGCTCATCTCCATGACCAAAGGGAGTTTCCCATGCTCGGCCATCGTCCTTGAGGGGCTTCCGAAGATGGAAGTGTCACCCTCGCTCGTAGGTCGTCGCCTTGGACTTGATGAAGTCGTTGTAGGCGTACTCGTGGGAAGTAGGCAAAGATGACGTACGTCCAAAGGCGAAGATGCCTTGATAGCACTTGGCGAAGATGCCAAAGTGGTTGGTGTAGCCGTAGCGCCGTCTTGGTGGTGGTCGTCTCGCGGTCTTCTTTTGTGCTCTTGAAGCTTGGACTTGGCATGAAGTAGGGTTTGTTGGGACTTGTGCATTTGCACTTGTGGAGCATATTCATGATGATGATGTCGTTGTCGTGCTTGAGCTCGTAGGAGATGTCGTTCGTCATCGTCGTGCACATGATGCTTGGAGGTGACTTGGCCTTCATGACGATGTTGATCATGAACGTGATGGTAGTCGCCATGTAGATGTGGACGAGGACGATTTTCACTTGCATCGTGGCCGCGCTCCGAAGACTTGTGGCTTGAATGTCGCGCTTTGAAGATGACGAAGGGAATTAGACTTGATCAAGGTTCTAATCTCCTCCATCCTTGCATCTTGCTCCTCTTTATGTGCGGACAGCTTCTTGTCGATGTAGTCCCTTTTGCTTACTTCGGAGTGACGAATGTCGATGGAGATGTTCTCGATGCGCTCTCGCAATCTTGATTGTGCGCCTTGCATTTGTCGTTGTAGATCGAAGATGGACGCTTTGGTGATGTAGTCGTTCACGCCGTCGTTGTTGTCGTAGACCGGAGAGGAGATGCCTTGCCTATCCATCACAAGAATCGAGCAAAGGTGAGTAGGAAATGAGATAAACAATACCAAGCAACCTTTTACCAAAGTTGAGGATGTATCTTGTATCACTCAATGTGAAATGAAAGAATAGTGGAATTGGTACCTGACTTGTTCACTTACACCTATCAAGTAAAGCTTATGGTAGAGCTCGGTGAGGATAGTGGCACAAAAATTTGATGCAAAATGTTAGCAAGAGTCAATAATGTTGGAAAAGATTCACAAATTCGCAAGTGAAACAAGTAGACCAATAGCAAATGGTACACGGAAACACACACATGGATAGATAAATGGGGTCGTGCAACCAAGGAATGAGCACAAAATTTGGAGTCCACGGAAAACGCTCGTGTTGCACAACTCAAGAGAGACGCTAGCACAATTGCTCAATAGGCGGATACGACACTTGTGCACAACCTATAAGATGCAAAATGGATAAACTTCTATCCCAAGTATGCCATGTATGTATGGTTCCCGGTGTTTCTCTCAAGATGATCCAAGATGATCGGATATGACAATCTTATGTGCAATGTGGTACGTTGCTATGGCACTTGCTTGCTCTCTTTCTTTTGCTTAAAAGCTTTATTTCTTTTTTTTTTCTATGGCCACTTTTGCACAATGCACAAACCAAGATAGCAATTGTGTATATGCGGGAACAATCTTGTGACACAAGAGATGATATGATGATACCAATATGATATGGTATGTATGCAATGGAAGGGTGGATCACTAATGTGCACAAGTAACGTTACCGGCAATACTCAAATGGCTAGTCTCGATAGGCAAGTAACGCAAAATGGGCTAGGGGTTATCAATGCAATTGCAAGGGAATATACAATGGTGTCGTCGAGGTTATCGTCCTTTGCGATGATGAGTGGCAGTGTTCTTGATGTAGATACCAAGATGATGTAGACCCGTCCCTAAGTAGCCGAAACACCTTAGGAAACGGTAAAAACCGCAAACTCAAAAACTCAAACGACAAATGTCAAATAGTGGTAGTGGAAATGGCAATGTGGAAGTGGTGGTGGTGGTGGTTGATGGAGAAGCAATCGTCCCTAAGTAGCCTAAACACCTTAGGAGACTCACGTCGCCACTTAAACAACCACAAATGCTAAATGTAGCAAAATGGGTTAGGTTGCGGAAGGCTATGGTGGTTTTGCGGATGATATGGTGGAAGGCCTAGGCAAAGATGCCAAAATGTCAAAATTTTGGTGAATTCAAATGGTGTGGGAACCTATCTATATGGATGGGGGATGTCAATAGCTACTCAACGAGCTAAAGAACGCGAAAATAAGACTCTGGATGTGGAAGTTATGGCCGAAATGGTGAACTGCTCGCCATGGCACTGCCAGAGGGGGCCATGCGAACGGGGTCTAGGGCCCGTGGGCACGGGGTCTCGTGCGCACGGTACAAGCCCGTGGGCACGGGGTGTCCAGATACTTTTCGGGGGGCCGTGTGCACGGGGTCTGGGTCCGTGGGCACGGGGTGGGCGGAAATTGAAGATTTCTAGGGCAAAATTGGGGAGATTTTGGTGATGGATGGTGGGGAAAAGATGGGGGAAAGCTAGATCCACTTGAAACCAAGCAAATCCATGGATCAAATCCAACAAAATCTCATCAAACCAACAAATCACAAAAAAATTGGGGCTATTTTTGGTGGGGATTTTCGTATTTAGGACGAAATCACACAAAACTAGGCTAGAAAACAAAGAGGGGGGCTCCAGTTTCGTGATCAACCATGGCTCATGATACCATATGATGTAGCGTGGATGATGAGGACATCAATACCATTGTTACACCCACAGCCCCTGCTGCTATACATCTTGGACCAATTACTAGAGCTCACAAGACGCCAACTAAATTACTGTGTACTTTGTTTTCGGGTAATGATTCTAATGTTCATGAGAATATGATGTTGCCTAAATTGGATACATTTGTTTTGCTTACAAATGAAGGGCCTAGCTTGGAGAAGGATGAACATTGGAGAAAGAACAAGCATGGAGATGATGGCATGCGCAAGGGGGACAAGAATGGAGTTACAAGTGATGATTTCAGGACTTTGAAGCCACCATAATGAGTACATGAAGCCTTGGACGAAATATACAAGATGCCACTTCATAAATTTCGTCCAGAGGCTATTCTAGGTGTCGTCACCTTATTATTGGGCCAGGCCCATGTAATTTCGAAATACATTAGTATAGGCTATTTTTAGAGTCCGTATGTGTGGGGAAACAAGAGATAGGGTTAGTTTCGGACCCTTCCACCAAGGGCCACGAAATTCACCCCCTCTTCCTCCATATATACAGCCCTTAGGGCACCGTTTAGACTTTCGGTTTTGTTTAGATTAAAAGTTCGCCATAGCTGCAACTTCGCTGCATTTCGTTTGTGTTCAACGACTGCACAAAGCGCCACAGAACCCCACCTTGATCAATAAAGCTTTCATCTTATATTCGCAATATCCAGATTGCAATCTCAGTTTCTTGCTTGTTCTTTGTTTGCTCGCAGAAAGCAGACCTTCGTGGTCGAGTTGATCGTGCTCGGCATGGTCAATAACCTCTCGGAGTTGGTTTAGCGATTGCTAAAGCGCGCGACGCCCTCAAGACGTTCAGTAGTCGGATCGTCAAAGTCGACTTCCACCAAAGCGAAATCCACCATCTCATCGAAAGACGGACACCTTTGCCTCTATCAGTGGAACCCTATGGGGATATCTTTCACGAATTGGAGGGGGAATCCCCAAGAACAAGATGAACAAAAGAGGGAAAACAAGAGGAACACTCAAGAACAAGTCAAATCACCCATCCACTAGACAATCAAACACATAAGATCCACAAGGTACATGAACAACAAAGGGAAATAAGATACATGGTAGAGTTCATCCCAAATCCTATGAAGGAGATAAGGGCTTGATGATTTAGATAGATCCTTCCCTCAAGGGGGTCTTCATCCACTAGGGATCTTCTCCAATGCAGGCCTTGAACTCCAATGGAGTGGAATCCCACAAGGGGAGGTACATGAGCTAAGCTCTAGTGTTTAGATCTAATCTTAGCTTACTCTAAATGGAGGAGATGAAGGAGTATATATAGTCCTAGGCAAAGAGGGGGATAGGTGGGGGCGAAATGGTAAAACAAGGGCAAAGCCCCAAGAGCATCTGAGGGGCCCGTGTGCACGGGTAAGTGGAGCCTGCTTGCACGGGTATCCAGGACCGGACGCAAGGGCCCTGCAAGACGGGGTCCGTGAGGCCCGTGGACACGGGGGTCCCGTGGGCACGGTACACGCCCGTGCGCATGGGGTCTTCGGGACCGTCAGCCTAGGAGGCCCGTGGGCACGGGGCGGAGGGGCCCGTGCACATGGGGTCGCCTGGGAGCTGCTGCCTTCTTCTTGGCACTTCCTTCTCCGCTTTCAGGCTTCCCTCTTGGATGGTGTAGTTGTTCTCTTGCGCTTGGACTCCTCCATGATGAATGTGTAGCTCCTCTCACACCTAAGTATGCACACGAGAGAGAGGTCAAGTAGTATACCATCCTCGAAGGGTACAAGTGGACACGTGTAAAGGAGATGATTCACCTTTGTATGCATGAAGTAGATGTGGCATGTGTCACTTGTCAAATGGACTCTTGACATGGTGATGTCCATAGGATGCTCCGCATCACAATGGGTTTAGAAACTTGTCTATAAAACAACGATGAATGATGTTCTTTTGACTTTCGGGGCCAAAAATTCCTGCTTAAGGCTGAATTTGAGGGTACTTCGGGCCTCCTGGCGCAAGCGGGAAGTAATTTTGGATTCGCGCGCTTGCCACGAACAATTTAAGTACTTATGGGTCCGACAAGGACTCCGTATGACAAAATTATGACCGTTTTAGTGAACATCTGCCCTTTCTATGGCAATCCTTGAAAGTACTTCATTTTCTCGTGCGCTTTTTGCCTGATTGCCCCAAAATTTCTTGTCCTCTATAGAGGAGATAGCGTTTCCACATATATATTGACTGATGCCAGGAATGCCCTTTTGTTCTTGGCTTTCACACACATGAGTTACAGCATGCCATCTTGCGAAAATAAGGAGAATAAGGCATATAGCCGCTGGATTTTCTTCAATTTACGGCCAAATCAGATTGCCCGGATCAAAGAGCATCTGCAGAAAGGTACGTTTGTCCCTACCAGGGGGGCTAATGTCTATAAGCAACATAGTCTCTCGAATTTCCTTCAAATGGAAGTGCCAATGGGTTCAGACACTTGTCTATAAAACAGCGACGAATGATTTTCTTTGACTTTCGGGGCCAAAAAGTTCTGCTTAAGGCCAAATTTGAGGGTACTCCGGGCATCCTGGCGCAAGCAGGGAGTATTTTCTGGATTTGCCCACTCGCCGCGAGCAGTTTGAGTACTTATGGGTCCGACACGGACTCCGAATGACAAAATTATGACTGTTTTAGTGAACATCTGTCCTTCTATGGCAATCCTTGAAAGTACTTCATTTTCTCGTGCGCTTTTTGCCTGATTGCCCCAAAATTTGTTGTCCTCTATCGGGAGATATCGTATCCACATATATATTGACCGATGCTAGGAATGCCCTTTTGTTCTTGGCTTTCACGCGCATGAGTTACAGATGCCATCTGGCGAAAACAAGGAGAATAAGGCATATAGCCGCTGGATTTTCTTCAATTTACGGCCAAATGAGATTGCCCGGATCATAGAGTATCTGCAGAAAGGTACGTTTGTCCCTACCATGTGGGCTAATGTCTATAAGCAACATAATCTCTCGAATTTCCTTTAAAAGGAAGTGCCAATGGGTTTAGAAACTTGTCTATAAAACAGCGATGAATGATGTTCTTTGACTTTTGGGGCCAAAATGATGAGGACATCAATACCATTGTTACACCCACAGCCCCTGCTGCTATACATACTGGACCAATTACTAGAGCTCACAAGACGCCAACTAAATTACTGTGTACTTTCGTTTCTTGGTAATGATTCTAATGTTCATGAGAATATGATGTTGCTTAAATTGGATACATTTGTTTTGCTTACAAATGAAGGGCCTAGCTTGGAGAAGGATGAACATTGGAGCAAGAACACACATGGAGTTGATGGCATGCAAGGGGATCAAGAACGGAGTTACAAGTGATGATTTCAGGACTTTGAAGCCACCCTAAGGAGTGCATGAAGCCTTGGACGAAATATACAAGATGCCACTTCATAATATTCGTCCATAGGCTATTCTAGGTGTTCGTCACCTTATTATTGGGCCAGGCCCATGTAATTTCGAAATACATTAGTATAGGCTATTTTTAGAGTCCGTATGTGTGGGGAAACAAGAGATAGGGTTAGTTTGGACCCCTCCACCAAGGGCCACGAAATTCACCCCTCTTCCTCCATATATACAGCCCTTAGGGCACCGTTTAGACTTGGGTTTTGTTTAGATCAAAAGTTCGCCATAGCTGCAACTTCGTGCCGTTTGTGTTCAACGACCGGACAAAGGCGCCACAGAACCCCACCTTGATCAATAAAGCTTTCATCTTATATTCGCAATATCCAGATTGCAATCTCAGTTTCTTGCTTGTTCTTCGTTTGCTTGCAGGAAAGCAGACCCTCGTGGTCGAGTTGATCGTGCTCGGCGTGGTCAATAACCTCTCGGAGTTGGTTTAGCGATTGCTAAAGCGCGACGTCCTCGCAGACGCTCGTAGTCGGATCGTCAAAGTCGACTTCCACCAAAGCGAAATCCACCATCTCATCGAAAGACGGACACCTTTGCCTCTATCAAGTGGTATCAGATTTCCGTGTTGCTCGGTGAGATTTTACGATTTTTCGTAGTTTAGATCGAGTCCGTCTTCATACCTATAGTCCACGAAAAAGCCACAAAAAAATTAGGTTAGTTCATCCTATCCGAACCATCGAGCCTTTGCATAATCTTTTCTCAGATTTGCATTGTTGAATTTGCGGTTGCATCGCCGTGTCTAGTTCTTTGGTCTTAGAGTCTAGTCTTTTAGAGTTTGAGTTCGGTCATAAGTTGTCACGCCGCCGCCGCACCATTATCATCATCGCCATCTACCACCACCGCTTATCCGCCACCGATTCAATCCGTATCCATATACCACCACCGTTGCCATATACCACCACCATATATCCACCACCAATCCGAAGTTCCTTGCATATTAGATTTGTTTTGGGATCCATCTAATTTCCGATTCGTGTTTCCTTGTCGAGTAGGTTTCGATTCCAGCAATCTTTTGTCCGTCCGTAGAAGAGGTTGGTTTCCAAAAAAGAGTCCGAAACCACCTCCGCTTAGGCCCAAAATTTTCCAAAACGCACGGATAAAAAATTTTACGGCTATCCTATTTTAGGTGTTTCTAAGCGTATTGAGCGATCGCCGTTATAGAAAGTTTTTTGACCCGTTTTTTTTGGGTCCGGCAAAAAAAAAAATTTTGGTCGAAAAATTTCGTGCCCATCCTGTCAGTTTGACCTGGGAAGAGTTTTGAGACACTCGCCATTATAGTGATTTTTCGCAAAAAAAAAAAAGCAGCGCAAAAAAAAAAAAGCAGCGCAAAAAAAAAGAGCGAAAAAAAATAATTCAGAGTGTGCTTTTCCTTTGTTTACGTGCAGCGCCGTGATTTTGTTAGTGTTCTAGGCTCGCGTCTCTAGCACGGTCTAGCCTAGGACCAAAGACAAGACTGTCGTTGAGCGCTTATTCAACTTTGCATCTCTCGATTTGATTATTCTTGACCCTTTTGCTACCATATTATAAGACTTCCCAGCTCCACATACATCTACGTCGTGCGCTTGATTCTCCCCGTAATCGCTATAGCCAAGCTTTGAGAGTTTTGACTACAACGGTTGCCGATCACCACTATCTTCTTTGGGTAAGAACTGGTAAGAATTTGAGATTTGCTTCACGGATTTGTGACCGCCCACCACACCACCACCACCACTTCCTAGTAGTATGTAGGATCATATTCTTGTGTGTTTCTATTGCTGCTAACCATGGCAGGAACACAGCCGATGAGACTGATTGGGAGAAACGACAAACAAACAGCTACATGATAAGTTTCACAAATGATGATTGGACAGGTGCAAGATGTGGTAAACAGATTTGACGAGGCCATGGAGAAGATAGATGGCATTGAGAAGACGTTTGAAACAAAGCTTGATAGCAAGTTTGATGAATTGCTCGCGTTTTCCACAACCACCGCCGGCTGCACCTATCGCACCTCTGAACGACAACAACTACGCCCCTTCCGAATCAAGATGGACGAGCTCGGCGTGTTCCTATTAAGCCGGGACAAAATTTTGGTGCCGCTGCCATCTGCTGTTGGTGCTTCTTTGGCTCCTCGCCTCTGCTGTCTTTGGTACCGACGAGGATGATTATGTGGAAGATTACGAGGATGAGGTTGATCAACATCGAACTACGTGCAACCACCAGCACCACAACCGCCAGTCGCCCACATGCAAATAATGGCAATGTTAGGGCTCCCCTCAGTGCGAGATCATGACCATCTCCCTAAACTGAAATTGAATATTCCACCATTTGAGGGTAGATATGTTCGATATATATCTTACTTGGGAGTTAGAAACTGAACAACGATTTACATGTTTACAATATCCCGAGGAGAGACGTGTTCTGCTTGCTGTTTGTGCTTTCACTAGCTTTGCATGTGTTTGGTGGTCGAACATTGTAGATTATATCCTGCTCCAGCTACTTGGGCTGCTTTGAAAACTGCTATGCGTACTCGTTGGGTTCCACCATATTATCAACGTGAATTACTTCAAAAATTGCAGCGTTTAAGACAAGGAAAAAATTCTGTGAGAAGAATATTATCGGGAATTACAAACTGGCTTGATTAGATGTGGTATTGTTGAGGAGAATGAAGCTATGCTTGCACGTTTTCGGGTGGATTAAATAGAGAGATTCAGACCATTCTAGACTATAAGGATTATAATAATATCACTCGCTTATTCCATCTTGCTTGTAAAGTTGAACGTGAAGTGCAGGATCGACGTGCATTGGCGCCGCACTAACTTTTCTCGCAGTCGACCTTCATCATGGACACCACGTGCATCATCTACTTCCATCGCACCATCACCTCCTTGGTGCCACCTCCAACCGTGATACAAGAAAGCGTGCACAACCACCACTATCGCCAAGAGCACACCGCTGGCCTGCACAGAGCTCTTCTTCTTCCATGGCGTCAACAGGCACACAAGTGATATTATTTGTCGTCGTTGTAAGGGAAGAGGACATTTTTGAGAGAATGCAAATCTCAGCGTGTGATGATTGCTACGAGGATGGTGGGTATGAGTCCGCTAGTGACTATGATGAGGAGACTTTGGCTCTTATTACACATGAGGAACACGGTGGAGATGATTCGATCATGAGACACAATACATGGCTGTCAAGATGCCGACGGTATGAATGTTTAGTTGCTCAACGTGTTTTGAGTGTGCAGGTTACACAAGTGAGCAAAATCAGAGGCATAATTTGTTCCATACAAAGGAGTTGTGAAGGAACGTTCTATTCAGCGTCATCATAGATGGAGGGAGCTGCAACAACTTGGCTAGCATGGAGATGGTGGAGAAGCTATCTCTCACCACAAGACCACATCCACATCCTTATTACATCCAATGGTTCAACAACAAATGCAAGGTGAAGGTAACACGACTGCTCGTGTGCATTTTAGTATCTCTACATATGTTGATTATGTTGATTGTGATGTGGTACCTATGCAAGCATGTTCCTTGTTACTTGGTAGACCATGGCAATTTGATAAAATTCTGTACACCATGGTAGAAACAATCAAGATACTCTTGTTCATAAGGATAAAAATATTACTTTGCTTCCTATGACTCTGAGTCCATTTTGAAAGATGATATTAATAGAGCTAATAAAGCAAAACAGGAGAAAAATAAGAGTGAAAATCAGATTGTGGCAAAAGAATTTGAGCAACACATGAAGCCTAATAATAAACCATCTCTCGTTGCTTCGAAATTAAATTGAAAAGTGCATGTTTACTTGCCACCAAATCTGATATTGATGAGCTAGATTTTAGCAAATCTATTTGCTATGCTTTTGTGTGCAAAGAGGCATTATTTTCATTCGAGGACGTGCCTTCCTCTTTGCCCCTCGCTGTCAC
Organism: Aegilops speltoides; assembly: GCA_021437245.1. Lineage (NCBI taxonomy): Eukaryota > Viridiplantae > Streptophyta > Magnoliopsida > Poales > Poaceae > Aegilops > Aegilops speltoides. Next base: position 86,435 of record JAHHZJ010001647.1, read on the forward strand.
TAACATTTTGCAGAGTTCGCCGACGTCTTTCCACAAGACGTGCCACCGGATTACCACCTATTCGAGGGATTGAGCATCAAATTGACTTAATTCGGTGCATCATTACCCAACCGTGCACCATACCGCACCAATCCAGAGGAGACGAAGGAGATTATCGTCAAGTCATGAGAGCTGCTCGACAAAGGTTATATACGTGAATCCCTTAGTCCTTGTGTTGTTCCTATTATTCTAGTGCCGAAAAAGGATGGTACGTCACGTATGTGTGTTGATTGTAGAGGCATTAATAATATTACTATTCGTTATCGCCACCCTATTCCTAGGCTAGATGATATGCTTGATGAATTGAGTGGCTCTACAATATTCTCCAAAGTTGATTTGCCTAGTGGATACCATCAAATTCGTATGAAATTGGGAGATGAATGGAAAACAGCATTTAAAACTAAGTTTGGATTATATGAGTGGTTAGTCATGCCTTTTGGGTTAACTAATGCACCTAGTACTTTCATGAGATTAATGAACGAAGTTTTACGTGCTTTCATTGGACGATTTGTGGTAGTCTATTTTGATGATATCTTGATTTATAGCAAATCTTTGGAAGAACATTTGGAACATTTACGTGCTGTTTTTAATGCTCTACGTGATGCACGCTTGTTTGGTAACCTTGGGAAGTGCACCTTTTGCACCGATCGAGTATCTTTTCTTGGCTATGTTGTTACTCCACAGGAATTGAAGTTGATAAAGCCAAGATTGAAGCTATTGAGAGTTGGCCGCAGCCCAAAACGGTCACACAAGTGAGGAGTTTCCTTGGCCTCGCTGGTTTCTATAGGCGTTTGTGAGAGATTTCAGCACCATTGCTGCACCTCTCAACGAGCTTACAAAGAAGGATGTGCCTTTTGTTTGGGGTACCGCACGGGAAGAAGCCTTCACGGTATTGAAAGCTAAGTTGACACATGCTCCTTTACTCCAACTTCCCGATTTTAATAAGACTTTTGAGCTTGAATGTGATGTTAGTGGAATTGGATTAGGAGGTGTGTTATTACAAGATGGCAAACCTGTTGCATACTTTTACGAAAAATTGAGTGGGCCTAGTCTGAATTACTCTACTTATGATAAAGAATTATATGCTCTTGTTGGGACTTTAGAAACATGGCAACATTATTTATGGCCCAAAGAATTTGTTATACATTACGATCATGAATCTTTGAAACATATTAAAAGTCAAGCTAAACTGAATCGTAGACATGCTAAATGGGTTGAATTCATTGAGACTTTCCTTATGTCATTAAACACAAGAAGGGTAAAGAAAATGTTATTCTTGATGCATTGTCTCGTCGCTATACTATGCTTTCACAACTTGACTTCAAAATATTTGGTTTGGAGACCATCAAAGATCAATATGTGCATGATGCTGATTTTAAAGATGTATTGCAGAATTGTAAAGAAGGAAGAACATGGAACAAGTTTGTCGTTAATGATGGATTTGTGTTCGTGCTAACAAGCTATGCATTCCAGCTAGCTCCGTTCGTCTTTTGTTGTTGCAGGAGGCGATGGAGGAGGACTAATGGGACATTTTGGCGTGAAGAAGACGGAGGACGTACTTGCTACACATTTCTTTTGGCCAAAGATGAGACGGATGTTGAGCGTTTTATTGCTCGCTGCACTACATGTCAAAAATCTAAGTCACGACTCAATCCTCATGGTTTATATATGCCTTTGCTGTACCTAGTGTTCCTTGGGAGGATATATCTATGGACTTTGTTTTAGGTTTACCTAGAACAAAGAAGGGAGGATAGCATATTTGTTGTCGTGGATAGATTCTCGAAAATGGCACACTTTATACCATGTCATAAAAGCGATGATCTTGTCAATGTTGCTGATTTGTTCTTTCGTGAAATTATTCGCTTGCATGGTGTGCCAAATACTATTGTTTCAGATCGTGATACTAAATTTCTTAGCCACTTTTGGAGATGTTTATGGGCTAAGTTGGGGACTAAACTGCTTTTAGTACTACTTGTCACCCCCAAACCGATGGATAAACTGAAGTAGTCAATAGAACATTGTCTACTATGCTTAGGGCTGTTCTAAAGAAAAATAAGAAAATGTGGGAGGAATGCTTGCCTCATATTGAATTTGCTTATAATCGTTCATTGCATTCTACTACTAAGATGTGCCCTTTTGAAGTTGTGTATGGTTTCCTACCTCGTGCACCTATTGATTTGTTGCCTCTTCCATCTTTGGAGAAGGTTAATTTTGATGCTAAAGAACGTGCTGAATTGATTTTAAAATGCATGAGTTAACTAAGGAAAACATTGAGCGTATGAATGCTAAATATAAACTTCTTTGGAGATAAGGGTAGAAAACATGTTGTGTTTGCACTGGAGATCTTGTTTGGTTACATTTGCGTAAGGATAGATTTCTGATTTGCGCAAATCAAAGCTAATGCCACGTCTGCTGGTCCCTTTGAGGTGTTGGAGAAAGTAAATGATAATGCATATAAACTTGAGCTGCCTGCAGATTTTGGGGTTAGTCCCACTTTTAACATTGCAGATTTGAAGCCATATTTGGGTGAGGAAGATGAACTTCCGTCGAGGACGACTTCATTTCAAGAAGGGAGGATGATGAGGACATCAATACCATTGTTACACCCACAGCCCTCGCCGCTATACATCTTGGACCAATTACTAGAGCTCACAAGACGCCAACTAAATTACCGTGTACTTTCGTTTCTTGGTAATGATTCTAATGTTCATGAGAATATGATGTCTGCCTAAATTGGATACATTTGTTTTGCTTACAAATGAAGGGCCTAGCTTGGAGAAGGATGAACATTGGAGCAAGAACACACATGGAGTTGATGGCATGCATAAGGGGATCAAGAACGGAGTTACAAGTGATGATTTCAGGACTTTGAAGCCACCATAAGAAAAACTCGTGGCTTAAGGCTCGGCGTGGAATTTGAGGGTACTCCGGGCATCTCGGCGCAAGCGGAAGTATTTTTGGATTATTTTTGAGCTCGCTTCGCCATGAGCAGTTTTAGTACTTATGGGTCCGACACGGACTCCGAATGACAAAGTTATGACCGTTTTAGTGAACATGTGTCCTTTCTATGGCAATCCTTGAAAGTACTTCATTTTCTTGTGCGCTTTTTGCCTGATTGCCCCAAAATTTCTTTTCCTCTATAGAGGAGATATCGTATCCACATATATATTGACCGATGCCAGGAATGCCCTTTTGTTCTTGGCTTTCACGTGCATGAGTTACAGCATGCCATCTGGCGAAAACAACGAGAATAAGGCATATATCCGCTGGATTTTCTTCAATTTACGGTCAAATGAGATTGCCCGGATCATAGACTATCTGCAGAAAGGTAAGTTTGTCCCTACCAGGTGGGCTAATATCTATAAGCAACATAATCTCTCGAATTTCCTTTAAAAGGAAGTGCCAATGAGTTTAGAAACTTGTCTATAAAACAACGATGAATGATGTTCTTTGACTTTCGGGGCCAAAAAGTCCTGCTTAAGGCTGAATTTGAGGGTACTCCGGGCCTCCTGGAGCAAGCGGGAAGTATATTTTGGATTCGCGCGCTCGCCGCGAGCAGTTTGAGTACTTATGGGTCCGACACGGACTCCGAATGACAAAATTATGACCGTTTTGGTGAACATCTGTCCTTTCTATGGCAATCATTGAAAGTACTTCATTTTCTTGTGCGCTTTTTGCTTGATTGCCCCAAAATTTCTTGTCCTCTATAGAGGAGATATCGTATCCACATATATATTGACCGATGCCAGGAATGCCCTTTGGTTCTTGGCTTTCACGCGCGTGAGTTACAGCATGCCATCCGGCGAAAACAAGGAGAATAAGGCATATAGCCGCTGGATTTTCTTCAATTTACGGCCAAATGAGATTGCCCGGATCATAGAGCATCTGTAGAAAGGTACTTTTGTCCCTACCAGGGGGGCTAATGTCTATAAGCAACATAATCTCTCGAATTTCCTTCAAATGGAAGTGCCAATGGGTTCAGAAACTTGTATATAAAACAGCAACGAATGATTTTTTTTGACTTTTGGGGCCAAAAAGTCCTGCTTAAGGCCAGATTTGAGGGTACTCCAGGCCTCCTGGCACAAGCGAGGAGTATTTTTGATTCACGCCATGCTTGAGCAATTTGAGTACTTATGGGTCCGACACGGACTCCGAATGACAATATTATGACCGTTTTAGTGAACATCCGTCCTTCTATGGCAATCCTTGAAAGCACTTCATTTTTTCGTGCGCTTTTTGCCTGATTGCCCCAAAATTTCTTGTCCTCTATAGAGGATATTTCGTTTCCACATATATATTGACCGATGCCAGGAATGCCCTTTTGTTCTTGGCTTTCGTGCGCATGAGTTATAGCATGCCATCCGGCGAAAACGAGGAGAATAAGGCATATAGCCGCTGGATTTTCTTCAATTTACGGCCAAATGAGATTGCCCGAATCATAGAGCATCTACAGAAAGGTACGTTTGTCCCTACCAGGGGGGCTAATGTCTATAAGCAACATAATCTCTCGAATTTCCTTCAAAAGGAAGTGCCAATGGGTTCAGAAACTTGTTTATAAAACAGCGACGAATGATTTTCTTTGACTTTCGGGGCCAAAAAGTCCTGCTTAAGGCCGAATTTGAGGTACTCCGGGCATCCTGGCGCAGCGGTGAGTATTTTTTGGATTCGCCCGCTCGCCGCGAGCAGTTTGAGTACTTATGGGTCCGACACAAACTCCGAATGACAAAATTATGACTGTTTTAGTGAACATCTGTCCTTCTATGGCAATCCTTGAAAGTACTTCATTTTCTCGTGCGCTTTTTGCCTGATTGCCCCAAAATTTGTTGTCCTCTATCGGGAGATATCGTATCCACATATATATTGACCGATGCTAGGAATGCCCTTTTGTTCTTGGCTTTCACGCGCATGAGTTACAGATGCCATCTGGCGAAAACGAGAATAAGGCATATAGCCGCTCGATTTTCTTCAATTTACGGCCAAATGAGATTGCCCGGATCATAGAGTATCTGCAGAAAGGTACGTTTGTCCCTACCATGTGGGCTTATGTCTATAAGCAACATAATCTCTCGAATTTCCTTTAAAAGGAAGTGCCAATGGGTTTAGAAACTTGTCTATAAAACAGCGATGAATGATGTTCTTTGACTTTTGGGGCCAAAAAGTCCTGCTTAAGGCCGAATTTGAGGGTACTCCGGGCATCCTGGCGCAAGCGGGAAGTATTTTTTGGATTCGCTCGCTCGCCGCGAGCAGTTTTAGTACTTATGGGTCCGACACGGACTCCGAATGACAAAATTATGACCGTTTTAGTGAACATCTGTCCTTTCTATGGCAATCCTTGAAAGTACTTCATTTTCTTGTGCGCTTTTTGCCTGATTGCCCCAAAATTTCTTTTCCTCTATAGAGGAGATATCGTATCCACATATATATTGACCGATGCCAGGAATGCCCTTTTGTTCTTGGCTTTCACGTGCATGAGTTACAGCATGCCATCTGGCGAAAACAACGAGAATAAGGCATATATCCGCTGGATTTTCTTCAATTTACGGTCAAATGAGATTGCCCGGATCATAGAGTATCTGCAGAAAGGTACGTTTGTCCCTACCAGGTGGGCTAATGTCTATAAGCAACATAAACTCTCGAATTTCCTTTAAAAGGAAGTGCCAATGAGTTTAGAAACTTGTCTATAAAACAACGATGAATGATGTTCTTTGACTTTCGGGGCCAAAAAGTCCTGCTTAAGGCTGAATTTGAGGGTACTCAGGGCCTCCTGGAGCAAGCGGGAAGTATATTTTGGATTCGCGCGCTCGCCCCGAGCAGTTTGAGTACTTATGGGTCCGACACGGACTCCGAATGACAAAATTATGACCGTTTTGGTGAACATCTGTCCTTTCTATGGCAATCATTGAAAGTACTTCATTTTCTTGTGCGCTTTTTGCTTGATTGCCCCAAAATTTCTTGTCCTCTATAGAGGAGATACCGTATCCACATATATATTGACCGATGCCAGGAATGCCCTTTGGTTCTTGGCTTTCAAGCGCGTGAGTTACAGCATGCCATCCGGCAAAAACAAGGAGAATAAGGCATATAGCCGCTGGATTTTCTTCAATTTACGGCCAAATGAGATTGCCCGGATCATAGAGCATCTGTAGAAAGGTACTTTTGTCCCTACCAGGGGGGCTAATGTCTATAAGCAACATAATCTCTCGAATTTCCTTCAAATGGAAGTGCCAATGGGTTCAGAAACTTGTATATAAAACAACAACGAATGATTTTCTTTGACTTTCGGGGCCAAAAAGTCCTGCTTAAGGCCAGATTTGAGGGTACTCCAGGCCTCCTGGCGCAAGCGAGGAGTATTTTTTGGATTCACGCGCTCGCCGCGAGCAATTTGAGTACTTATGGGTCCGACACGGACTCCGAATGACAATATTATGACCGTTTTAGTGAACATCCGTCCTTCTATGGCAATCCTTGAAAGTACTTCATTTTTTCGTGCGCTTTTTGCCTGATTGCCCCAAAATTTCTTGTCCTCTATAGAGGATATTTCGTTTCCACATATGACCGATGCCAGGAATGCCCTTTTGTTCTTGGCTTTCGTGCGCATGAGTTATAGCATGCCATCCGGCGAAAACAAGGAGAATAAGGCATATAGCCGCTAGCTTTTCTTCAATTTACGGCCAAATGAGATTGCCCGAATCATAGAGCATCTGCAGAAAGGTACGTTTGTCCCTACCAGGGGGGCTAATGTCTATAAGCAACATAATCTCTCGAATTTCCTTCAAAAGGAAGTGCCAATGGGTTCAGAAACTTGTTTATAAAACAGCGACGAATGATTTTCTTTGACTTTCGGGGCCAAAAAGTCCTGCTTAAGGCCGAATTTGAGGGTACTCCGGGCATCCTGGCGCAGCGGGGAGTATTTTTTGGATTCGCCCGCTCGCCGCGAGCAGTTTGAGTACTTATGGGTCCGACACAAACTCCGAATGACAAAATTATGACCGTTTTAGTGAACATCTGTCCTTCTATGGCAATCCTTGAAAGTACTTCATTTTTTCGTGTGCTTTTTGCCTGATTGCCCCAAAGTTTCTTGTCCTCTATAGAGGAGATATCGTTTCCACATATATATTGATCGATGCCAGGAATGCCCTTTTGTTCTTGGCTTTCATGCGCATGAGTTACAGCATGCCATCCGGGAAAACAAGGAGAATAAGGCATATAGCCGCTGGATTTGCTTCAATTTACGGCCAAATTAGATTGCCCGGATCATAGAGCATCTGCAGAAAGGTACGTTTGTCCCTACCAGGGAGGCTAATGTCTATAAGCAACATAATCTCTCGAATTTCCTTCAAAAGGAAGTGCCAATGGGTTCAGAAACTTGTCTATAAAACAGCGACGAATGATTTTCTTTGACTTTCGGGGCCAAAAAGTCCTGCTTAAGGCCGAATTTGAGGGTACTCCGGGCATCCTGGCGCAGCGGGGAGTATTTTTTGGATTCGCCCGCTCGCCGTGAGCAGTTTGAGTACTTATGGGTCCGACACAAACTCCGAATGACAAAATTATGACCGTTTTAGTGAACATCTGTCCTTCTATGGCAATCCTTGAAAGTACTTCATTTTTTCGTGTGCTTTTTGCCTGATTGCCCCAAAGTTTCTTGTCCTCTATAGAGGAGATATCGTTTCCACATATATATTGATCGATGCCAGGAATGCCCTTTTGTTCTTGGCTTTCATGCGCATGAGTTACAGCATGCCATCCGGGAAAACAAGGAGAATAAGGCATATAGCCGCTGGATTTGCTTCAATTTATGGCCAAATTAGATTGCCCGGATCATAGAGCGTCTGCAGAAAGGTACGTTTGTCCCTACCAGGGAGGCTAATGTCTATAAGCAACATAATCTCTCGAATTTCCTTCAAAAGGAAGTGCCAATGGGTTCAGAAACTTGTCTATAAAATAGCGACGAATGATTTTCTTTGACTTTCGGGGCCAAAAATTCCTGCTTAAGGCCGAATTTGAGGGTACTCCGGGCATCCTGGCGCAAGCGGGAAGTATTTTTTTGGATTCGCTCGCTCGCCGCGAGAATTTTTAGTACTTATGGGTCCGACACGGACTCCGAATGACAAAATTATGACCGTTTTAGTGAACATATGTCCTTTCTATGGCAATCCTTGAAAGTACTTCATTTTCTCGTGCGCTTTTTGCCTGATTGCCCCAAAATTTCTTTTCCTCTATAGAGGAGATATCGTATCCACGTATATATTGACCGATGCCAGGAATGCCCTTTTGTTCTTGGCTTTCACGCGTATGAGTTACAGCATGCCATCCGGCGAAAACAAGGAGAATAAGGCATATAGCCGCTGGATTTTCTTCAATTTACGGCCAAATGAGATTGCCCGGATCATAGAGCATCTGCAGAAAGGTACGTTTGTCCCTACCAGGGGGGCTAATGTCTATAAGCAACATAATCTCTCGAATTTCCTTCAAAAGGAAGTGCCAATGAGTTTAGAAACTTGTCTATAAAACAGTGACGAATGATGTTCTTTGACTTTTAGGGCCAAAAATTCCTGCTTAAGGCTGAATTTGAGGTTACTCCGGGCCTCCTGGCGCAAGCGGGAAGTATATTTTGGATTCAGCAGGCCGCCATGAAAGCAGTTTGAGTACTTATGGGTCCGACACGGACTCCGAATGACAAAATTATGACCGTTTTAGCGAACATCTGTCCTTTCTATGGCAATCATTGAAAGTACTTCATTTTCTCGTGCGCTTTTTGCCTGATTGCCCCAAAATTTCTTGTTCTCTATAGAGGAGATATCGTTTCCACATATATATGGACCGATGCCAGGAATGCCCTTTTGTTCTTGGCTTTCACGCGCGTGAGTTACAGCATGCCATCCGGCGAAAACAAGGAGAATAAGGCATATAGCCGCTGGATTTTCTTCAATTTACGACCAAATGAGATTGCCCGGATCATAGAGCATCTGCAGAAAGGTACGTTTGTCCCTACCAGGTGGGCTAATGATGTAGGGTGGAACCCTAATTCGTCGATCTTTCACGTTTGGAGGGGATCCTACGGAGGAAACACGAAGAACACGCGGAAGCACGAGGGGAAACACGAGGAAAACGAGGGAGGAACACTCAACCAACAAGGAATCGATCACACAAGGTCTAGATCATCGAAGCACGAGTGATACATGGTCCAAAATCAACAAAGGAAAGATACAAGGTAGCCGTTCTTCTCCGAGAGGAGGTCTTCAATCCACGAGGGGATCTTCCCGTATAGGGGTCTTGAATCCGATGGATCTTCTCCTAGACGGAGGTCCTGATCTCCGTGGAGAAGTACCGTTGGATGAGCAAAGGCTCTCAAACACAAATATGAGCTAATCCAATGCTAAGTCTCAAAGTGAGGAGAGGGGGTCCTATATATAGAGTCTGGGGCGAAGGGGTACATGGGCTCAGCCCAACACGTGCGCGCAGGCGCTGGCCGGATGATCCGGGCGACGGTCCGGATGATCCGGGCTAGTCCGGATGATCCGGGTGGGGGCCCGGATGGTTCGGTGTTTCTTTGGTGACGGAGGGCGGACGTCCGGCTGGTGGTCCGGATGTCTGGCGGGATCCGGATGATCCGGCCGGGTTGGATGATCCGGCTTCAGCGTGGAGGTTCTGTTGCCTTGGTCGATGAAGCGGATCGTCCGGACCGGGGTCCGGATCATCCGGGCTCTGTCCGGATCGTCCGGGCCTCCGTCCGGATCGTCCGGCCTCTCTGAGTCTGGTTGCTTTCTCCTCTCCGTCTTGGCGTATGTCTTCCGCTTCCGATTCTCCTTGCTTCCTAGCCTCTTCATGGTCGACTCCTCGGTGCCTGAGTATGCATAGAGTTTCCGTTTGAGGTAGTAACCATGTCTCATGTGAATCGAAGGAGAGTTGTGAGAGGAGTGATGTCACCTCGGTTTCAAGAGCTCTTGCACGTGCTCGAGTCATCGGTCCTTGTGGTGTTGTAGGTGTTGATGTAGAGTCCATGGGGATGATGGAAGGATGCTCGCATCATATCCCTCCTTGAAAGGATCCGACCTCGGATCTAGATCTTCATCACCATGGAAAGGCGAGAGGTCTTTGGCGTTGAAGGTGTCGCTCACATTGTACTTGTCGCTTGGTAGGTCGAGCTTGTAGGCGTTGTTGTTGTAGCGTGCTAACACCTTGAAGGGTCCATCGGCTCGAGGTAGAAGTTTGGACTTGCGTTCGTTGGGGAAGCGTTCCTTGCGAAGGTGTAGCCACACGAGATCGCCTATGTTGAAGATCATGGGTTGCTTGTTGATGTTGAGCTTGGTCGCTAGTCGTTGTACTTGGCGCTCGATAGTGTTTCTTGTATCTTCATGCATCTTCTTGATGTAGCTTGCACGGGCACTTGCGTCGATGTTTGTGTGCTCTTGTAGAGGTAGAGGTAGGATGTCCAATGGGGACAATGGGTTGAAGCCGTAGACGACCTCGAAGGGGGACTTGCCGGTCGTCGAATGTCTTGCGCGGTTGTAGGCGTACTCGGTGATGGGTAGACACGCCTCCCACTCCTTGATGTTCTTCTTGATCAACACGCGAAGTAGAGTGGAGAGCGTCCGGTTTGTCACCTCCGTTTGGCCGTCGGTTTGAGGATGGTATGCGGAGGAGAACAAGAGCTTGATTCGAGCTTGGCGCAAAGAGTTTTCAAAAGTAACTCAAGAACTTGACGTCATGATCGGAGAGCGATTGACTTTGGTACTCCATGGAGGCACAAGATTTCCCTACAAAATAGATTTGCAATATGTGAAGCATCGTCTACTTTGTTGCAAGGAATGAAATGTGCCATTTTGGAAAATCTGTCCACAACAACAAATACGGAGTCCTTTCCATTTTGAGTTCTAGGCAACCCAAGTACAAAGTCCATGCTAATGTCTTCCCAAGGTTGATAAGGAATAGGAAGAGGCATGTAAAGACCATGAGATTGAGCTTTTGACTTAGCTTTGCGGCATGTTGAGCATCTTGTGGTGAAGCGTGAGACGTCTCGAAACATCTTGGGCCAAAAGTAGTTCTTGGAGAGTGTGGCGAAGGTCTTGTCGCGTCCAAAATGTCCCATGAGTCCACCTCCATGAGCCTCTTGCAAAAGTAGCAAACGAAGAGAAGACTCGGGTATGCAAAGTTTGTTAGCTCTCATAAGATAACCGTCCTCAAGGTAATATTGTTCCCAAGATGTATGCGTCAAACATTTAGCATAATGAGGTGCAAAAGATGGATCACTAGCATACAAATCTTTGATGTGCTCAAAGCCAATAACATTCAACTCAAGTTGGGTGACAAGCGTGCATATGCGTGAAAGTGCATCGGCAACTACATTTTCCTTGCCCTTAATGTACTTGATCACATATGGAAAAGATTCAATAAATTCACTCCATTTGGCATGACGCTTGTTCAATTTAGTTTGACCTTTTAAGTACTTAAGCGTTTCATGATCGGTATGGATGACAAACTCATGAGGTCTAAGATAATGTTCCCAAACATGGAGGACACGCACTAAAGCATACAATTCCTTGTCATACACCGGATAGATAAGTTGAGCACCGGAGAGTTTTTCACTAAAATAAGCAATGACTCGTTTTTCTCGCATTAAAACTCCGCCAATTCCGGTACCACTTGCATCACAATGGACCTCAAAAGTTTTGTCAAAATTGGGCAAAGCAAGAATCGGAGCATGAGTAAGTAAAGACTTGAGCTCATCAAAAGCGTTTGATTGCAAAGGTCCCCAAACAAAAGGAGTATTCTTCTTACTAAAAGCATGCAAAGGAGCTGCGATAGTGCTAAAGTTTTTCACATAGCGGCGATAAAAACCTGCAAGACCAAGGAAACTTCGCACTTGTTGCAAATTGGTTGGTTGGGGCCAAGTTTTAATTGCGTTGATCTTAGTTTCATCAACATGGACACCCTTGGAAGAGACAACGAAACCCAAGAAAACCACTTTGTCAACTCCAAAAGTGCATTTTTTCAAGTTGGCATAAAGACTTTCCTTTCGAAGCGTTTGCAAAACAAGCTTAACATGATCAAGATGCTCTTTCATGGTTTTGCTAAACACAAGAATGTCATCGAAGTAAACCACAACAAAGATTCCAATGTATGGACGAAGTACATGATGCATGAGACGCACAAAAGTTCCGGGAGCTTCCGACAAACCCATAGGCATAACCAACCATTCATATAAGCCAAATTTTGTTTTGAAAGCAGTTTTCCATTCATCAAGCATATCATCTAAGCGAGGAATGGGATGCCTATAGCGCACGATGATAGCATATATAGGTCTACTGATAGAGGCAGAGGTGTCCCGTCTTTCGATGAGATGGTGGATTTCGCTTTGGTGGAAGTCGACTTTGACGATCCGACTACGAGCGTGCGAGGACGTCGCGCCTTAGCAATCGCTAAACCAACTCCGAGAGGTTATTGACCACGCCGAGCACGATCAACGACCACGAGGGTCTATTTCCTGCGAGCAAACGAAGAACAAGCAAGAAACTGAGATTGCAATCTGGATATTGCGAATATAAGATGAAAGCTTTATTGATCAAGGTGGGGTTCTGTGGCGCCTTTATGCAGTCGTTGAACACAAAAGAAGCACGCGAAGTTGCAGCTATGGCGAACTTTTGATCTAAACAAAACCCAAGTCTAAACGGTGCCCTAAGGGCTGTATATATGGAGGAAGAGGGGTGAATTTCGTGGCCCTTGGTGGAGGGGTCCAAACTAACCCTATCTCTTGTTTCCCCCACATACGGACTCTAAAAATAGCCTATACTAATGTATTTCGAAATTACATGGGCCTGGCCCAATAATAAGGTGTGTGACACCTAGAATAGCCTATGGACGAATATTATGAAGTGCATCTTGTATATTTCGTCCAAGGCTTCATGCACTCCTTATGGTGGCTTCAAAGTCCTGAAATCATCACTTCTAACTCCGTTCTGGATCTCCTTGCGCATGCCATCAACTCCATGTGTGTTCTTGCTCCAATGTTCATCCTTCTCCAAGCTAGGCCCTTCATTTGTAAGCAAAACAAATGTATCCAATTTAGGCAGCATCATATTCTCATGAACATTAGAATTATTACCAAGAAACGAAAGTACCTGGTAATTTAGTTGGCGTCTTGTGAGCTCTAGTAATTGGTCCGGTATGTATAGCAGCAGGGGCTGTGGGTGTAACAATGGTATTGATGTCCTCATCATCCTCCCTTCTTGAAATGAAGTCGTCCTCGACGGAAGTTCATCTTCCTCACCCAAATATGGCTTCAAATCTGCAATGTTAAAAGTGGGACTAACCCCAAAATCTGCAGCAGCTCAAGTTTATATGCATTATCATTTACTTTCTCCAACACCTTAAAGGGACCAGCAGCACGTGGCATTAGCTTTGATTTGCGCAAATCAGAAATCTATCCTTACGCAAATGTAACCAAACAAGATCTCGGTGCAAACACAACATGTTTTCTACCCTTATCTCCAAACAAGTTTATATTTAGCATTCATCGCTCAATGTTTTCCTTAGTTAACTCATGCATTTTAAAATCAACTCAGCACGTTCTTTAGCATCAAAATTAACCTTCTCCGAAGATGGAAGAGGCAACAAATCAATAGGTGCACGAGGTAGGAAACCATACACAACTTCAAAAGGGCACATCTTAGTAGTAGAATGCAATGAGCGATTATAAGCAAATTCAATATGAGGCAAGCATTCCTCCCACATTTTCTTATTTTTCTTTAGAACAGCCCTAAGCATAGTAGACAATGTTCTATTGACTACTTCAGTTTGTCCATCGGTTTGGGGGTGACAAGTAGTACTAAAAAGCAGTTTAGTCCCCAACTTAGCCCATAAACATCTCCAAAAGTGGCTAAGAAATTTAGTATCACGATCTGAAACAATAGTATTTGGCACACCATGCAAGCGAATAATTTCACGAAAGAACAAATCAGCAACATTGACAAAGATCATCGCTTTTATGACATGGTATAAAGTGTGCCATTTTCGAGAATCTATCCACGACAACAAATATGCTATCCTCCCTTCTTTGTTCTAGGTAAACCTAAAACAAAGTCCATAGATATATCCTCCCAAGGAACACTAGGTGCAGAGCAAAGGCATATATAAACCATGAGGATTGAGTCGTGACTTAGCTTTTTGACATGTAGTGCAATGAGCAATAAAACGCTCAACATCCCGTCTCATCTTTGGCCAAAAGAAATGTGTAGCAAGTCGTCCTCCGTCTTCTTCACGCCAAAGTGTCCCATTAGTCCTCCTCCATCGCCTCCTGCAACAACAAAAGACTAACGGAGCTAGCTGGAATGCATAGCTTGTTAGCGGAACACAAATCCATCATTAACGACAAACTTGTTCCATGTTTTTCCTTCTTTACAATTCTGCAATACATCTTTAAAATCAGCATCATGCACATATTGATCTTTGATGGTCTCCAAACCAAATATTTTGAAATCAAGTTGTGAAAGCATAGTATAGCGACGAGACAATGCATCGGCAATAACATTTTCTTTACCCTTCTTGTGTTTAATGACATAAGGAAAGTCTCAATGAATTCAACCCATTTAGCATGTCTACGATTCAGTTTAGCTTGACTTTTAATATGTTTCAAAGATTCATGATCAGAATGTATAACAAATTCTTTGGGCCATAAATAATGTTGCCATGTTTCTAAAGTCCGAACAAGAGCATATAATTCTTTATCATAAGTATAGTAATTCAGACTAGGCCCACTCAATTTTTCAGAAAAGTATGCAACAGGTTTGCCATCTTGTAATAACACACCTCCTAATCCAATTCCACTAGCATCACATTCAAGCTCAAAAGTCTTATTACAATCAGGAAGTTGGAGTAAAGGAGCATGTGCCAACTTAGCTTTCAATACCGTGAAGGCCTCTTCCTGTGCGGTACCCCAAACAAAAGGCACATCCTTCTTTGTAAGCTCGTTGAGAGGTGCAGCAATGGTGCTGAAATCTCTCACAAAACGCCTATAGAAACCAGCAAGGCCAAGGAAACTCCTCACTTGTGTGACCGTTTTGGGCTGCGGCCAACTCTCAATAGCTTCAATCTTGGCTTTATCAACTTCAATTCCCTGTGGAGTAACAACATAGCCAAGAAAAGATACTCGGTCGGTGCAAAAGGTGCACTTCCCAAGGTTACCAAACAAACGTGCATCACGTAGAGCATTAAAAACAACACGTAAATGTTCCAAATGTTCTTCCAAAGATTTGCTATAAATCAGTATATCATCAAAATAGACTACCACAAATCGTCCAATGAAAGCACGTAAAACTTCGTTCATTAATCTCATGAAAGTACTAGGTGCATTAGTTAACCCAAAAGGCATGACTAACCACTCATATAATCCAAACTTAGTTTTAAATGCTGTTTTCCATTCATCTCCCAATTTCATACGAATTTGATGGTATCCACTATAAATCAACTTTGGAGAATATTGTAGAGCCACTCAATTCATCAAGCATATCATCTAGCCTAGGAATAGGGTGGCGATAACGAATAGTAATATTATTAATGCCTCTACAATCAACACACATCGTGGACGTACCATCCTTTTTCGGCACTAGAATAATAGGAACAACACAAGGACTAAGGGATTCGCGTATATAACCTTTGTCGAGCAGCTCCTGTACTTGACGCATAATCTCCTTCGTCTCCTCTGGATTGGTGCGGTATGGTGCACGGTTGGGTAATGATGCAGGGAATTAAGTCAATTTGATGCTCAATCCCTCGAATAGGTGGTAATCCGGTGGCACGTCTTGTGGAAAGACGTCGTGAACTCTGCAAAATGTTAGTGACGGCGAGGGGCAAAGAGGAAGGCACGTCCTCGAATGAAAATAATGCCTCTTTGCACACAAAAGCATAGCAAACAGATTTGCTAAAATCTAGCTCATCAATATCAGATTTAGTGGCAAGTAAACATGCACTTTTCAATTTAATTTCAGAAACAACACTAGATGGTTTACTATTAGGCTTCATATGTTGCTCAAATT
Source organism: Aegilops speltoides (assembly GCA_021437245.1). Classification (NCBI taxonomy): domain Eukaryota; kingdom Viridiplantae; phylum Streptophyta; class Magnoliopsida; order Poales; family Poaceae; genus Aegilops; species Aegilops speltoides. The sequence continues at coordinate 102,505 of JAHHZJ010001647.1, forward strand.
CTTTTGCCACAATCTGATTTTCACTCTTATTTTTCTCTGTTTTGCTTTATTAGCTCTATTAATATCATCTTTCAAAATGGACTCAGAGTCATAGGAAGCAAAGTAATATTTTTATCCTTATGAACAAGAGTATCTTGATTGTTTCTACCATGGTGTCTGAATTTTATCAAATTGCCATGGTCTACCAAGTAACAAGGAACATGCTTGCATAGGTACCACATCACAATCAACATAATCAGCATATGTAGAGATACTAAAATGCACACGAGCAAAGACGTGTTACCTTAACCTTGCCATTGTTGTTGAACCATTGGATGTAGTAAGGATGTGGATGTGGTCTTGTGGTGAGAGATAGCTTCTCCACCATCTCCATGCTAGCCAAGTTGTTGCAGCTCCCTCCATCTATGATGACTTGAATAGAAAGTTCCTTCACAACTCCTTTGTATGGAACAAATTATGCCTCTGATTTTGCTCACTTGTGTAACTGCACACTCAAAACACGTTGAGCAACTAAACATTCATACTGTCGGCATCTTGGCAGCCATGTATTGTGTCTCATGATCAGAATCATCTCCACCGTGTTCCTCATGTGTAATAAGAGCCAAAGTCTACTCATCATAGTCACTAGCGGACTCATACCCACCATCCTCGTAGCAATCATCACACGCTGAGATTTGCATTCTCTCATAAAATGTCCTCTTCCCTTACAACGACGACAAATAATATCACTTGTGTGCCTGTTGACGCCATGGAAGAAGAAGAGCTCTGGCAGAGCCCAGCGGTGTGCTCTTGGCGAGATAGTGGTGGTTGTGCTCGCTTTCTTGTATCACGGTTGGAGGTGGCACTGAAGGAGGTGATGGTGCGGTGGAAGTAGATGATGCACGTGGTGTCCACGATGAAGGTCGACCTGCGAGAAAAGTTAGTGCGGCGCCAATGCTGTCGATCACGCACTTCACGTTCAGCTTTACAAGCAAGATGGAATAAGCGAGTGATATTATTATAATCCTTATAGTCTAGAATGGTGCGAAATCTCTATTTAATCCACCCGTAAAAGCGTGCAAGCATAGCTTCATTCTCCTCAACAATACCACATCTAATCAAGCCGGTTTGTAATTCCCGATAATATTCTTCTACAGAATTTTTCCTTGTCTTAAACGCTGCAATTTTGAAGTAATTCACGTTGATAATATGGTGGAACCCAACGAGCACGCATAGCAGTTTTCAAAGCAGCCCAAGTAGCTGGAGCAGGATATAATCTACAATGTTCGGACCACCAAACACATGCAAAGCTAGTGAAAGCACAAACAGCAGCAGGAACACGTCTCTCCTCGGGATATTGTAAACATGTAAATCGTTGTTCGGTTTCTAACTCCCAAGTAAGATATATATCAGGAACATATCTACCCTCAAATGGTGGAATATTCAATTTCAGTTTAGGGAGATGGTCATGATCGCGTACTGAGGGGGAGCCCTAACATTGCCATTATTTGCATGTGGGCGACCGGTGGTTGTGGTGCTGGTGGTTGCACGTAGTTCGATGTTGATCAACCTCATCCTCGTAATCTTCCACATAATCATCCTCGTCGGTACCAGCAGCAGCAGAGTAGCGAGGAGCCAAAGAAGCACCAACAGCGATGGCAATGGCACCAAAATTTTGTCTGGCTCAATAGGAACACGTTGAGCTCGTCCATCTTGATTCGGAAGGGGCGAGTTGTTGTCGCTGCAGAGGTGCGATAGGTGCAGCCGGCGGTGGTTGTGGAAAACGCGAGCAATTCATCAAACTTGCTATCAAGCTTTGTTTCAAACGTCTTCTCAATGCCATCTATCTTTTCCATGGCCTCGTCAAATCTGTTTACCACATCTTGCACTGTCCAATCATCATTTTTGAAACTTATCATGTAGCTGTTTGTTTGTCGGGTTCTCCCAATCAGTCTCATCGGCTGTGTTCCTGCCATGGTTAGCAACAATAGAAACACACAAGAATATGATCCCACAGACTACTAGGAAGTGGTGGTGGTGGTGTGGTGGGCGGTCACAAATCCGTGAAGCAAATCTCAAATTCTTACCAGTTCTTACCAAAGAAGCGGTGGTGATCGGCAACCGTTGTAGTCAAAACTCTCAAAGCTTGGCTATAGCGATTACGGGGAGAATCAAGCGCACGACGTAGATGTATGTGGAGCTGGGAAGGCTTATAATATGGTAGCAAAAGGGTTGACAATAATCAAATCAGAGATGCAAAGTTGAATAAGCGCTCGACGACGATCTTCAGGTTGGTCCTAGGCTAGACCGTGCTAGAGACGCGAGCCTAGAACACTAACAAAATCACGGCGCTGCTGCGTAAACAAAGGAAAAGCACACTCTGAATTTTTTTTTCGCTTTTTTTTTTTGCTGCTTTTTTTTTTTTTTGCTGCTTTTTTTTTTGCGAAAAATCACTATAATGGCGAGTGTCTCAAAACTCTTCCCAGGTCAAACCGACGGGATGGGCACGAAATTTTTCGACCAAAATTTTTTTTTTTTTTTGCCGGACCCAAAAGCTGAAGCGGGTCAAAAAACTTTCTATAACGGCGATGGCTCAATACGCTTAGAAACACCTAAAAATAGGATAGCCGAAAATTTTTTATCCGTGCGTTTTGGAAAATTTTGGGCCTAAGCGGAGGGTGGTTTCGGACTCTTTTTTTGAAACCAACCTCTTCTACTGACGACAAAAGATTGCTGGAATCGAAACCTACTCAGACAAGGAAACACGAATCGGAAAACTAGATGGATCCCGAAAACAAACCTAATATGCAAGGAACTCGGATTGGTGGTGGATATATGGTGGTGGTATATGGCAGCGGTGGTGGTATATGGCAGCAGTGGTGGTATATGGAGACGGATTGAGCGGTGGCGGATAAGCGGTGGTGGTAGATGGCGAGGCGATGATGATGGTGCGGCGGCGGCGTGACAACTTATGACCGTAACTCGAAACTCTAAAGACTAGACTCTAAGACCAGCAACTCGACACGGCGATGCAACCGCAAATTCAACAACGCAAATCTGAAAAAGATTATGCAAAGGCTCGATTGGTTCGGATATGATGACCTAACCCTAATTTTTTTGGCTTTTTCGTGAACTGTAGGTATGAAGAACAGACTCGATCTAAACTACGAAAAGCGTAAAATCTCACCGAGCAACACGGAAATCGATACCACTTGATAGAGGCAGAGGTGTCCCGTCTTTCGATGAGATGGTGGATTTCGCTTTGGTGGAAGTCGACTTTGACGATCCGACTACGGCGGCAGCGAGGACGTCGCATACTATAGCAATCGCTAAACCAACTCCGAGAGGTTATTGACCACGCCGAACACGATCAACGACCACGAGGGTCTATTTCCTGCGAGCAAACGAAGAACAAGCAAGAAACTGAGATTGCAATCTGGATATTGCGAATATAAGATGAAAGCTTTATTGATCAAGGTGGGGTTACGTGGCGCCTTTATGCAGTCGTTGAACACAAACGAAGTACGCGAAGTTGCAGCTATGGCGAACTTTTGATCTAAACAAAACCCAAGTCTAAACGGTGCCCTAAGGGCTGTATATATGGAGGAAGAGGGGGTGAATTTCGTGGCCCTTGGTGGAGGGGTCCGAAACTAACCCTATCTCTTGTTTCCCCACACATACGGACTCTAAAAATAGCCTATACTAATGTATTTCGAAATTACATGGGCCTGGCCCAATAATAAGGTGACGCAGCACCTAGAATAGCCTATGGACGAATATTATGAAGTGCATCTTGTATATTTCGTCCAAGGCTTCATGCACTCCTTATGGTGGCTTCAAAGTCCTGAAATCATCACTTCTAACTCCGTTCTGGATCTCCTTGCGCATGCCATCAACTCCATGTGTGTTCTTGCTCCAATGTTCATCCTTCTCCAAGCTAGGCCCTTCATTTGTAAGCAAAACAAATGTATCCAATTTAAGCGACATCATATTCTCATGAACATTAGAATTATTACCAAGAAACGAAAGTACACAGTAATTTAGTTGGCGTCTTGTGAGCTCTAGTAATTGGTCCAGTATGTATAGCAGCAGGGGCTGTGGGTGTAACAATGGTATTGATGTCCTCATCATCTACAATCGGAGCACAAGCGGAAAGTTCCATCGGGCTTAGGCACTAGAATAACAGGAACGGCACAAGGGCTTAAGCTTTCACGTACATGACCGTTGTCGATTAGTTGTTGTACTTGCCGTTGAATCTCCTTGGTTTCTTCGGGATTGACACGGTAGGGAGCTTTGTTTGGAAGTGGCGCTCCGGGTATGAGGTCGATTCGATGCTCAATGCCTCGAAGAGGAGGTAGACCCGGAGGTAGCTCATCGGGGAAAACATCTTGAAATTCCTGCAAAAGAGATTGAAACACCAAAGGTAGCTCATGAGTGGTGTTAGTTTTTGGTTCGCCATCCTTGCACACAAGGACAAAGTGCATCACACTTGATGGGTTCTCACACACTTCTCTCATCTCATGTTTGGTGGCGAATAGCATGAGGTTTTTCTCTCTAGGCGAAGAGGCGCTCAAATTTGGCTTGTGGCTCTCACTCACTTTTTGATGGCTCACTTTCTCACTCTTCTCTCTTTGGTTGGTGGCTTGTTTGTCGGCTATCACTTGACTAGGAGACATGGGTCGTAGGACATATTCTTTGCCTTTCATCTTGAAGCTATAGTTGTTTGTACGCCCATTATGGTAGACACCACGGTCGAATTGCCATGGCCGACCAAGGAGGAGGTGGCAAACGGTCATTGGGACCACATCACACTCCAAAGTGTCTTCATATGCACCTATTTTGAATGATACTTGGACCGTATGCTCAACTCGTATAGTGCCGGAGTCACTTAGCCATTGAACCTTGTAAGGTTGCGGATGCTTCTTCTTGACCAATTGGAGCTTGGAGCATAGTTCTTCGCTTGCCAAGTTGTGGCAACTACCTCCATCGATGATGACCTTGACGGATCTCCCATTGATGCCGGCCTTTGTGTGGAAGATGTGGCATCGTTGGTCTTCTTCTTGGTAATGTTGAAGTGTCAAGACTTTGGAGACAACAAGAGCGGGGCTTGTATCTTCATCACAAAAGACTTGATCATCTTCATCCTCGTTGATGCGCGGTGCATGGCCACTTGCTCAATAGCGCCCATTTCATCTTCACTTATTGAGTCGTAGAGGTGCCATCGTCGTTGAGTATCATGAATACGCTTGTTGGTGCATTCATATGACTTGTGGCCTCGCCACCGCAAGTAAAACACTTGAAGGAGCTTGTCTTGACGGTCTCATCGGTTGGAGTAGATGATGAAGCACGCGCTTGGAGTTGCTTGTAGTAGGAGGAGGACGACTTGAACTTGTAGAAGTTTTCTTGTAACTTGATTTGTCGTCGTTGCTTGGAAAAGGCTTGGTTGATGCCGAAGTTGGAGTAGTTGTTGAAGCTTGGTTGTTGGAGAGGCCGTATGTCGTGGATGAGTACTTGGCGTACTTGAAGTCACCTTGCACTTGTCGTTCCGCCTTTGTAGCTTGGTGTACGAGCTCAATGAGGTTGGAGTAGGGTTGGAAGTCGGCGATCTTCTTGATGGGATGGTTGAGTCCATTCAAGAATCATGCCATTGTTTGCTCATCATCTTCCTTGACATTGGCTCGAATCATGGCAATCTCCATTTCTTTGTAGTATTCTTCAACACTCTTTGTTCCTTGCTTGAGGAGTTGTAGCTTCTTGAAGAGATCACGGTTGTAGTAGGTGGGCACAAAGCGTGCTCGCATGATATCCTCCATTTGAGCCCAAGTGGTGATTGGAGGTTCACCTCTTGCTTGTCGGCGCTCAAGGATTTGTTCCCACCATATGAGCACATAGTCTTGGAACTCAAGTGATGCCATAGCGATCTTCTTTTCTTCGTCATAGTTGTGCAAGCGAAAGATTTTGTCGACCTTCAATGCCCATGAGAGGTACTCTTCGGGATCATTGGTTCCATTGAACTTGGGCATTGTGAACTTGAGCTTGCCATAGCGTTGTTCTTCATTGTGTTGAGGTCGATGTTGATGATGGCGTTCTTGACGTGGAGGGTAATCATCCTCATGTTGCTCTTGGCGAGGAGGAAGCCCATGATCAACTTGCTCTCGTTGACCTTGAGGTTGAGGTTGAGCTTGAGGAGCTTGTGGAGGAGCTTGTTGGGCTTGACGTTGCGCACGTGGATGGTAGTTCCTCTCTTGTATTTCTTCTCGAAGGGCTTCCTCTTGATTGCGCCTTTCGCGATTGCGGTTGGCGAGAGCTCGACTTGATGCTTGAAGGGCGCGTTCTGCCCCAAGAGCTTGTGCTTCTCGTTGTTGTTGTTGAAGACGTTGAGCCTCGGCGTCTTGTTGCTCTTGGTGTAGGCGCGCTCGTTCTTGTTCTTGTTGGTGGCGAAGACGTTGTCGTTCTTGAGCTTGAGCAAACGCCATTTGGCTTGATTGAGGACGAGGAGCCTCTTCATCAACTTGCTCTTGGAGATTCTTGTCGTGTAGCGGGTTGCGAGATGCATGCCGATCTTGACACGCGGCTCGACGAAGAATGTTCGATGACGGTGTACTTGTGTCGGAGAAGGAGTCGTCGGAGTGGCGACTTGAGTGGCTCCGTCTTGAGTGTGAAGAGGTAGAAGTACGCCGGTTCACCAACAAGGCGCGGATCTCGTCCATTCTTGCATCATTCTCTTTCTTGTGCGCGTCGAGTTTGTTGTCGAAGTAATCTCGTGTACGTTTCTCGGAGAGTCGCAAGTCGGTGGAGAGGTTGTCGATGTGCTCGCTCATTGCTTGTTGCTCTTGATGGAGAGCTCGTTGCGCGCCAAAGAGGTGGCTCTTGGTGACGTATGATGACATGTCGTCGTCTTGCTCGATGAAGAGTGGATTTGTAGAAGAACTTGGCCTATCCATCATTTCAAGCAAATTGTGAGTGGTAGAAGGAGAAGAATGAAGACCAATGTACCTTTGACCGAAGTTGATGATGAATCAAGTTCACTCAAATGCGGACAATGAAATAGCACTATTGGTACCGATCCTTGTCGATTCTCACACCTACACAAGTAAAAGCTTTTGGTGGAGCTTGGTTAGGATGGTGGCACAAAATTGATTGCAATCGTTAGCTTGACTCAAAAATATTGAAGAAGATTCGCAAATTCGTATATGCAACAAGTAGACCAAGCAAGTGGTGGTACACGGAAACACACACGCAAATAGATAAATGGGATTGTGCAAACCAAAAATGAGCCAAAATGTGGAATCCACGAAAATGCTCTTGTTGCACAATACTAGAGAGACGCTAGCACGATTGCACAATAGGCGGATACGGAGCTTGTGCACAACCTACTAGGCAAAAATGCAACGATCTCTATCCCAAGTATGCTATATGTATGGTATATCGGTGCAATGATCCAAGATGATCTTATGTGACAATCTTAATGTTGTATGATGCTATGCTTGTTGCTTATAAGCTCTTTGCTTATCTTTCCTCTTTGCTTAAAAGCTTGAGTGGCTCTTTCTCTTTTGAGCTCTTTTCTTATGCAAACTTGACGAACTAAGATAGCAATCGTGTATGCGATGACAACTTTGTGACACACAAGTTGATTAGAGATATGCACCTCAAAGGTATGTATGATATGGTGTATGCAACTAATGTGCACAAGTCACGTTGCCGGCAATACTCAATGGCTAGTCTCGGTGGGTAAGCAACACAAAAGATGGTATATGATGGCTATCAATGCAATTGCAAGGTATGACAAAGATGTCGTCGATGTTACCGTCCGTAGCAAAGATGAGTAGCCGACCAAAGTGAGCGTTTGTTGTTGATGTCACACCGCGCCTAAATAGCCGAAACACAAAAGGACACGGAAATCTCACTCAAATTGTCGAACTCAACTTCGAATGGAAGTACGGAGGTTGTGTCTTGGGGTTTTGCAAATGGAAGTGGTGGTGGATGGGGTGGGGAGGGTGTATGTATGTGTGGCTAGTAGTGGTGGTGGAGGAGAACTGCAGAATTGCAAGTGTCGGCGGAGAGGAAGCGGATGATCGGGCCAGAGCCGGATGATCCGGCGAGTCCGGATGATCCGGGACTTGGTCCGGATCATCCGGCAAATCAACCATGCACGGAACCGCTCAGAAGAACACGAAAATGGGGTGGAATTTGATGATTTCGGGGATTTTGCGTGGATTTCGAGGGGGGAAGGTGGGGAAACACAAGATCCACGAGTTACACACCGAATCCACGGATCAAAAACAACAAAACATCAACAAAGCTAACAAATCACAAAAAAAATTGGGGGTATTTTTGTGGGGATTTTCGGGTTTTGGGACGAAAACAACAAAATCAAGCTAGAAATCACGAGGTAGGGTGATGAGGACATCAATACCATTGTTACACCCACAGCCCCTGCTGCTATACATACTGGACCAATTACTAGAGCTCGCGCACGCCAACTAAATTACCAGGTACTTTCGTTTCTTGGTAATGATTCTAATGTTCATGAGAATATGTTGCTGCCTAAATTGGATACATTTGTTTTGCTTACAAATGAAGGGCCTAGCTTGGAGAAGGATGAATATTGGAGCAAGAACAAGCATGGAGATGATGGCATGCTAAAGGGGACAAGAATGGAGTTACAAGTGATGATTTCAGGACTTTGAAGCCACCATAATGAGTGCATGAAGCCTTGGACGAAATATACAAGATGCCACTTCATAAATTTCGTCCAGAGGCTATTCTAGGTGCTGCGTCACCTTATTATTGGGCCAGGCCCATGTAATTTCGAAATACATTAGTATAGGCTATTTTTAGAGTCCGTATGTGTGGGGAAACAAGAGATAGGGTTAGTTTCGGACCCCTCCACCAAGGGCCACGAAATTCACCCCCTCTTCCTCCATATATACAGCCCTTAGGGCACCGTTTAGACTTTGGGTTTTGTTCAGATCAAAAGTTCGCCATAGCTGCAACTTCGCGTACTTCGTTTGTGTTCAACGACCAGACAAAGGCGTCACAAAACCCCACCTTGATCAATAAAGCTTTCATCTTATATTCGCAATATCCAGATTACAATCTCATTTTCTTGCTTGTTCTTCGTTTGCTCGCAGGAAATAGACCCTCGTGGTCGTTGATCGTGCTCGCGTGGTCAATAACCTCTCGGAGTTGGTTTAGCGATTGCTAAGGCGCGACGCCCTCGCTGACTTCGTAGTCGGATCGTCAAAGTCGACTTCCACCAAAGCGAAATCCACCATCTCATCGAAAGACGGGACACCTCTGCCTCTATCAAGTGGTATCAGATTTCCGGGTTGCTCGGTGAGATTTTACATTTTTCGTAGTTTAGATCGAGTCTGTTCTTCATACCTACAATCCACGAAAAAGCCACAAAAAAATTAGGGTTAGTTCATCATATCCGAACCAATCGAGCCTTTGCATAATCTTTTTCAGATTTGCATTGTTGAATTTGCGGTTGCATCATCGTGTCTAGTTTTGGTCTTAGAGTCTAGTCTTTTAGAGTTTCGAGTTCGGTCATAAGTTGTCACGCCGCCGCCGCACCATCATCTTCGCATCGCCATCTACCACCACCGCAAATCCGCCACCTTGAATCCGTCTCCATATACCACCACCGCTATCCGCCACCGCTTCAATCCGTATCCATATACCACCACCGCTGCCATATATCATCACCAATCCGAGTTCCTTGCATATTAGGTTTGTTTTCGGGATCCATCTAGTTTTCCGATTCGTGTTTCCTTGTCGAGTAGGTTTTGATTCCAGCAATCTTTTGTCGTCCGTAGAAGAGGTTGGTTTCCAAAAAAAGAGTCCGAAACCACCTCCGCTTAGGCCCAAAATTTTCCAAAAGCACGGGACAAAAAAAATTCTGGCTATCCTATTTTTAGGTGTTTCTAAGCGTATTGAGACGATCGCCGTTATAGAAAGTTTTTTGACCCGTTTCAGCTTTTTGGGTCCAGCAAATCGAAAAAAAAATTTGGTCACAAAAATTTCGTGCCCATCCTATCGGTTTGACCGGGAAGAGTTTTGAGACACTCGCCATTATAGTGATTTTTCGCAAAAAAAAAAGCAAATAAAAAAAAAAGCGAAAAAAAAATTCAGAGTGTGCTCCTCCCTTGTTTACGCTTGCAGCGCCGTGATTTTGTTAGTGTTCTAGGCTCGCGTCTCTAGCACGGTCTAGCCTAGGACCAGACAAGATACCGTCATTGAGCGTTTATTCAACTTTGCATCTCTGAATTGATTATTGTTGACCCTTTTGCTACCATATTATAAGCCTTCCCAGCTCCACATACATCTACGTCGTGCGTTGGACTCTCCCCGGTAATCGCTATATCCAAGCTTTGAGAGTTTTGACTACAACGGTTGCCGATCACCGCTTTCTTCTTTGGGTAAGAACCTGGTAAGAATTTGAGATTTGCTTGACGGGTTTGTGATAAACCACCACCACTTTTTCAGTAGCTTTGAGGATCATATTCTTGTGTGTTTCTATTTGTTGCTAACCATGGCAGGATCACAAGCCGATGAGACTGATTGGGAGAACTGACGAACAAACAGCTACATGATAAGTTTCGCAAATGATGATTGGACGGTGCAAGATGTGCTAAACAGATTTGACGAGGCCATGGAGAAGATAGATGGCATTGAGAAGACGTTTGAAACAAAGCTTGATAGCAAGTTTGATGAATTGCTCGCGTTTTCCACAACCACCGCCGGCTGCACCTATCGCACCTCTGCAACGACAACAACCACGCCCCTTCCGAATCGGTATGGACGAGCTCGGCGTGTTCCTATTGAGCCAGGACAAAATTCTGGTGCCGCTGCTCATGCTGTTGGTGCTTCTTTGGCTCCTCGCATCTGCTGCCTTTGGTACAGAGGAGGATGATTTTGTGGGAGATTACGAGGATGAGGTTGATCAACATCGAAACTCGTGCAACCACAAAGCACCACAACCACCGTGTCGCCCACATGCAAATAATGACAATGTTAGGGCTCCCCCCCGATGCGAGATCATGACCATCTCCCTAAACTGAAATTGAATATTCCATCATTTGAGGGTAGATATGTTCACGATATATATCTTACTTGGGAGTTAGAAAGCTGAACAACGATTTACATGTTTACAATATCCCGAGGAGAGGCGTGTTTCTGCTTCTTTGTTTGTGCTTTCACTAGCTTTGCATGTGTTTGGTGGTGCGAACATTGTAGATTATATCCTGTTCCACTACTTGGGCTGCTTTGAAAACTGCTATGCGTACTCGTTGGGTTCCACCATATTATCAACGTGAATTACTTCAAAAATTGCAGCGCTTAAGACAAGGAAAAATTTGTAGAAGAATATTATCGGGAATTACAAAGCGGCTTGATTAGATGTGGTATTGTTGAGGAGAATGAAGCTATGCTTGCACGTTTTACGGGTGGATTAAATAGAGAGATTGAGACCATTCTAGACTATAAGGATTATAATAATATCACTCGTTTATTCCATCTTGCTTGTAAAGCTGAGCGTGAAGTCTTGAGGATCGATGTGCATTGGCGGCGCACTAACTTTTCTCGCAGTCGACCTTCATCATGGACACCACGCGCATCATCTACTTCCTTTGCACCATCACCTCCTTGGTGCCACCTCCAACCGTGATACAAGAAAGCGTGCACAACCACCACTATCGCCAAGAGCACACACGACGGCCTGCACAGAGCTCTTCTTCTTCCATGGCGTCAGCAGGGCACACAAGTGATATTGATAGAGGCAAGAGGTGTCCGTCTTTCGATGAGATGGTGGATTTCGCTTTGGTGGAAGTCGACTTTGACGATCCGACTACGGCGTGCGAGGACGTCGCGCTTAGCAATCGCTAAACCAACTCCGAGAGGTTATTGACCACGCCGAGCACGATCAACGACCACGAGGGTCTATTTCTGCTGAGCAAACGAAGAACAAGCAAGAAACTGAGATTGCAATCTGGATATTGCGAATATAAGATGAAAGCTTTATTGATCAAGGTGGGGTTCCGTGGCGCCTTTGTGCGGTCGTTGAACACAAGCGAAATGCGCGAAGTTGCAGCTATGGCGAACTTTTGATCTAAACAAAACCCAAGTCTAAGCGGTGCCCTAAGGGCTGTATATATGGAGGAAGAGGGGTGAATTTCGTGGCCCTTGGTGGATGGGTCCAAACTAACCCTATCTCTTGTTTCCCCACACATACGGACTCTAAAAATAGCCTATACTAATGTATTTCGAAATTACATGGGCTGGCCCAATAATCAGGTGACGCGAACACCTAGAATAGCCTATGGACGAATATTATGAAGTGGCATCTTGTATATTTCGTCCAAGGCTTCATGCACTCCTTATGGTGGCTTCAAAGTCCTGAAATCCTCACTTGTAACTCCGTTCTTGATCCCCTGCGCATGCCATCAACTCCATGTGTGTTCTTGCTCCAATGTTCATCCTTCTCCAAGCTAGGCCCTTCATTTGTAAGCAAAACAAATGTATCCAATTTAAGCAAACATCATATTCTCATGAACATTAGAATCATTACCAAGAAAGCGAAAGTACCGGTAATTTAGTTGGCGTCTTGTGAGCTCTAGTAATTGGTCCAATATGTATAGCAGCAGGGGCTGTGGGTGTAACAATGGTATTGATGTCCTCATCATCCTCCCTTCTTGAAATGAAGTCGTCCTCGACGGCAGCTCATCTTCCTCACCCAAATATGGCTTCAAATCTGCAATGTTAAAAGTGGGACTAACCCCAAAATCTGAGCAGCTCAAGTTTATATGCATTATCATTTACTTTCTCCAACACCTTAACGGGACCAGCAGACACGTGGCATTAGCTTTGATTTGCGCAAATCAGAAATCTATCTTACATAAATGTAACCAAACAAGATCTCGGTGCAAACACAACATGTTTTCTACCCTTATCTCCGGCAAGTTTATATTTAGCATTCATACGCTCAATGTTTTCCTTAGTTAACTCATGCATTTTAAAATCAATTCAACACGTTCTTTAGCATCAAAATTAACCTTCTCCGAAGATGGAAGAAGCGACAAATCAATTGGTGCACGAGGTAGGAAACCATACACAACTTCAAAAGGGCACATCTTAGTAGTAGAATGCAATGAGCGATTATAAGCAAATTCAATATGAGGCAAGCATTCCTCCCACATTTTCTTATTATTCTTTAGAACAACCCTAAGCATAGTAGACAATGTTCTATTGACTACTACATTTGTCCATCGGTTTGGGGGTGACAAGTAGTACTAAAAGCAGTTTAGTCCCCAACTTAGCCCATAAACATCTCCAAAAGTGGCTAAGAAATTTAGTATCACGATCTGAAACAATAGTATTTGGCACACCATGCAAGCGAATAATTTCACGAAAGAACAAATCAGCAACATTGACAAGCATCATCGCTTTTATGACATGGTATAAAGTGTGCCATTTTAGAGAATCTATCCACGACAACAAATATGCTATCCCTCCCTTCTTTGTTCTAGGTAAACCTAAAACAAAGTCCATAGATATATCCTCCCAAGGAACACTAGGTACGAGCAAAGGCATATATAAACCATGAGGATTTAGTCGTGACTTAGCTTTTTGACATGTAGTGCAATGAGCAATAAAGCGCTCAACATCCGTCTCATCTTTGGCCAAAAGAAATGTGTAGCAAGTCGTCCTCCGTCTTCTTCACGCCAAAGTGTCCCATTAGTCCTCCTCCATCGCCTCTGCAACAACAAAAGACGAACGGAGCTAGCTGGAATGCATAGCTTGTTAGCACGGAACACAAATCCATCATTAACGACAAACTTGTTCCATGTTCTTCCTTCTTTACAATTCTGCAATACATCTTTAAAATCAGCATCATGCACGTATTGATCTTTGATGGTCTCCAAACCAAATATTTTGAAGTCAAGTTGTGAAAGCATAGTATAGCGGCGAGACAATGCATCAAGCAATAACATTTTCTTTACCCTTCTTGTGTTTAATGACATAAGGAAAGTCTCAATGAATTCAACCCATTTAGCATGTCTACGATTCAGTTTAGCTTGACTTTTAATATGTTTCAAAGATTCATGATCGAGAATGTATAACAAATTCTTTGGGCCATAAATAATGTTGCCATGTTTCTAAAGTCCGAACAAGAGCATATAATTCTTTATCATAAGTAGAGTAATTCAGACTAGGCCCATTCAATTTTTAGAAAAGTATGCAACAGGTTTGCCATCTTGTAATAACACACCTCCTAATCCAATTCCACTAGCATCACATTCAAGCTCAAAAGTCTTATTAAAATCAGGAAGTTGGAGTAAAGGGCATGTGTCAACTTAGCTTTCAATACCGTGAAGGCTTCTTCTGTGCGGTACCCCAAACAAAAGGCACATCCTTCTTTGTAAGCTCGTTGAGAGGTGCAGGAATGGTGCTGAAATCTCTCACAAGCGCCTATAGAAACCAGCGAGGCCAAGGAAACTCCTCACTTGTGTGACCGTTTTGGGCTGCGGCCAACTCTCAATAGCTTCAATCTTGGCTTTATCAACTTCAATTCCTGTGGAGTAACAACATAGCCAAGAAAAGATACTCGATCGGTGCAAAAGGTGCACTTCCCAAGGTTACCAAACAAGCGTGCATCACGTAGAGCATTAAAAACAACACGTAAATGTTCCAAATGTTCTTCCAAAGATTTGCTATAAATCAGTATATCATCAAAATAGACTACCACAAATCGTCCAATGAAAGCACGTAAAACTTCGTTCATTAATCTCATGAAAGTACTAGGTGCATTAGTTAACCCAAAAGGCATGACTAACCACTCATATAATCCAAACTTAGTTTTAAATGCTGTTTTCCATTCATCTCCCAATTTCATACGAATTTGATGGTATCCACTCATAAATCAACTTTGGAGAATATTGTAGAGCCACTCAGTTCATCAAGCATATCATCTAGCCTAGGAATAGGGTGGCGATAACGAATAGTAATATTATTAATGCCTCTACAATCAACACACATACGAGGCGTACCATCCTTTTTGGCACTAGAATAATAGGAACAGCACAAGGACTAAGGGATTCGCGTATATAACCTTTGTCGAGCAGCTCACGTACTTGACGCATAATCTCCTTCGTCTCCTCTGGATTGGTGCGGTATGGTGCGGTTGGGTAACGATGCACAGGAATTAAGTCAATTTGATGCTCAATCCCTCGAATAGGTGGTAATCCGGTGGCACGTCTTGTGGAAAGAGCGTCGGCGAACTCTGCAAAATGTTAGTGACAGCGAGGGGCAAAAAGGAAAACACGTCCTCGAATGAAAATAATGCCTCTTTGCACACAAAAGCATAGCAAACAGATTTGCTAAAATCTAACTCATCAATATCAGATTTGGTGGCAAGTAAACATGCACTTTTCAATTTAATTTGAAGCAAAGTAGATGATTTACTAATAGGCTTCATGTGTTGCTCAAATTCTTTTGCCACAATCTGATTTTCACTCTTATTTTCTCTGTTTTGCTTTATTAGCTCTATTAATATCATCTTTCAAAATGGACTCAGAGTCATAGGAAGCAAAGTAATATTTTATCCTTATGAACAAGAGTATCTTGATTGTTTCTACCATGGTGTCTGAATTCTTATCAAATTGCCATGGTCTACCAAGTAACAAGGAACATGCTTGCATAGGTACCACATCACAATCAACATAATCAGCATATGTAGAGATACTAAAATGCACACGAGCAATGCGTGTTACCTTAACCTTGCCGCTGTTGTTGAACCATTGGATGTAGTAAGGATGTGGATGTGGTCTTGTGGTGAGAGATAGCTTCTCCACCATCTCCATGCTAGCCAAGTTGTTGCAGCTCCTCCATCTATGATGGCCTTGAATAGAACGTTCCTTCACAACTCCTTTTGTATGGAACAAATTATGCCTCTGATTTTGCTCGACTTGTGTAACTTGCACACTCAAAACACGTTGAGCAACTAAACATTCATACTGTCGGCATAAATCGGCAGCCATGTATTGTGTCTCTGATCAGAATCATCTCCACCGTGTTCCTCATGTGTAATAAGAGCCAAAGTCTCCTCATCATAGTCACTAGCGGACTCATACCCACCATCCTCGTAGCAATCATCACGCTGAGATTTGCATTCTCTCGTAAAATGTCCTCTTCCCTTACAACGACGACAAATAATATCACTTGTGTGCCTGTTGGCGACATGGAAGAAGAGCTCTGTGCAGGCCCAGCAGGTGTGCTCTTGGCGGATAGTGGTGGTTGTGCACGCTTTCTTGTATCACGGTTGGAGGTGGCTTTGAAGGAGGTGATGGTGCGGTGGAAGTAGATGATACACGTGGTGTCCATGATGAAGGTCGACTGCGAGAAAAGTTAGTGCGGCGCCAATGCACTGTCGATCCTGCACTTCACGTTCAGCTTTACAAGCAAGATGGAATAAGCAGTGATATTATTATAATCCTTATAGTCTAGAATGGTCGAATCTCTCTATTTAATCCACCCGTAAAAGCGTGCAAGCATAGCTTCATTCTCCTCAACAATACCACATCTAATCAAGCCGTTTGTAATTCACGATAATATTCTTCTACAAATTTTTCCTTGTCTTAAGCGCTGCAATTTTTGAAGTAATTCACGTTGATAATATGGTGGAACCCAACGAGTACGCATAGCAGTTTTCAAAGCAGCCCAAGTAGCTGGAACAGGATATAATCTACAATGTTCGGACCACCAAACACATGCAAAGCTAGTGAAAGAACAAACAATGGCGCAGGAACACGTCTCTCCTCGGGATATTGTAAACATGTAAATCGTTGTTCAGTTTCTAACTCCCAAGTAAGATATATATCGGAACATATCTACCCTCAAATGGTGGAATATTCAATTTCAGTTTAGGGAGATGGTCATGATCTCGTACTGAGGGGAGCCCTAGCATTGCCATTATTTGCATGTGGGCGACACGGTGGTTGTGGTGCTGGTGGTTGCACGTAGTTACGATGTTGATCAACCTCCTCCTCGTAATCTCCCACATAATCATCCTCCTCGGTACCAGCAAACAGCGATGGCGAGGAGCCAAAGAAGCACCAACAAGAGTAGCAGCGGCACAGAATTTTGTCTGGCTCAAGAGGAACACGCTGAGCTCATCCATCTTGATTCGGAAGGGCGTGGTTGTTGTCGTTCTTGAGAGGTGCGATAGGTGCAGCGGCGGTGGTTGTGGAAAAGCGCGAGCAATTCATCAAACTTGCTATCAAGCTTTGTTTCAAGCGTCTTCTCAATGCCATCTATCTTCTCCATGGCCTCGTCAAATCTGTTTATCACGTCTTGCACTGTCCAATCATCATTCTTTGAAACTTATCATGTAGCTGTTTGTTCGTCGAGTTCTCCCAATCAGTCTCATCGGCTGTGTTCCTGCCATGGTTAGCAGCAATAGAAACACACAAGAATATGATCCTCTGAGACTACTAGGAAGTGGTGGTGGTGGTGTGGTGGGCGATCACAAATCCGTGAAGCAAATCTCAAATTCTTACGGTTCTTACCAAGCGGTGGTGATCGGCAACCGTTGTAGTCAAAACTCTCAAAGCTTGGCTATAGCGATTACGGGGAGAATCAAGCATACGACGCAGATGTATGGGGAGCTGGGAAGGCTTATAATATGGTAGCAAAAAGGGTTGACAATAATCAAATCGAGATGCAAAGTTGAATAAGCGCTCAGCAGCAGATCTTGTCTTTGGTCCTAGGCTAGAACCGTGCTAGAGACGCGAGCCTAGAACACTAACAAAATCACGACGCTGCACCTAAACAAAGGAAAAGCACACTCTGAATTTTTTTTCACTTTTTTTTGTTTTTGCGCTTTTTTTTTTTTCTTGCTGCTTTTTTTTGGCTTTTTAAGTGGACTATAGGTATGAAGACAGACTCGATCTAAACTACGAAAAACTGTAAAATCTCACGAGCAACACGGAAATCGATACCACTTGATAGAGGCAGAGGTGTCCCGTCTTTCGATGAGATGGTGGATTTCGCTTTGGTGGAAGTCGACTTTGACGATCCGACTACTGACGTGCGAGGGCGTCGCGCTTTAGCAATCGCTAAACCAACTCGAGAGGTTATTGACCACGCGAACACGATCAACGACCACGAGGGTCTATTTCTGCGAGCAAGCGAAGAACAAGCAAGAAACTGAGATTGCAATCTGGATATTGCGAATATAATATGAAAGCTTTATTGATCAAGGTGGGGTTCCGTGGCGCCTTTATGCAGTCGTTGAACACAAGCGAAATGCGCGAAGTTGCAGCTATGGCGAACTTTTGATCTAAACAAAACCCAAGTCTAAACGGTGCCCTAAGGGCTGTATATATGGAGGAAGAGGGGTGAATTTCGTGGCCCTTGGTGGATGGGTCGAAACTAACCCTATCTCTTGTTTCCCCACACATACGGACTCTAAAATAGCCTATACTAATGTATTTCGAAATTACATGGGCTGGCCCAATAATCAGTGTGACTTGACACCTAGAATAGCCTATGGACGAATATTATGAAGTGGCATCTTGTATATTTCGTCCAAGGCTTCATGCACTCCTTATGGTGGCTTCAAAGTCTGAAATCCTCACTTGTAACTCCGTTCTTGATCCCTTAGCATGCCATCAACTCCATGTGTGTTCTTGCTCCAATGTTCATCCTTCTCCAAGCTAGGCCCTTCATTTGTAAGCAAAACAAATGTATCCAATTTAAGCGACATCATATTCTCATGAACATTAGAATCATTACCAAGAAACAAAAGTACAGTAATTTAGTTGGCGTCTTGTGAGCTCTAGTAATTGGTCCGGTATGTATAGCAGCGAGGGCTGTGGGTGTAACAATGGTATTGATGTCCTCATCGGATATTATTTGTCGTCGTTGTAAGGGAAGAGGACATTTTTGAGAGAATGCAAATCTCAGCGTGTGATGATTGCTCTTGAGGATGGTGGGTATGAGTGCGCTAGTGACTATGATGAGGAGACTTTGGCTCTTATTACACATGAGGAACACGGTGGAGATGATTACGATCATGAGACACAATACATGGCTCTTTGAAGATCTGCCGCGGTATGAATGTTTAGTTGCTCAACGTGTTTTGAGTGTGCAGGTTACACAAGTTGAGCAAAATCAGAGGCATAATTTGTTCCATACAAAGGAGTTGTGAAGGAGCGTTCTATTAGCGTCATCATAGATGGAGGAGCTGCAACAACTTGGCTAGCATGGAGATGGTGGAGAAGTTATCTCTCACCACAAGACCACATCCACATCCTTACTACATCCAATGGTTCAACAACAAGCGGCAAGGTTAAGGTAACACGTCTTTGTTCGTGTGCATTTTAGTATCTCTACATATCTGATTATGTTGATTGTGATGTGGTACCTATGCAAGCATGTTCCTTGTTACTTGGTAGACCATGGCAATTTGATAAAAATTCTGTACACCATGGTAGAAACAATCGGTATACTCTTGTTCATAAGGATAAAAATATTACTTTGCTTCCTATGACTCTCGAGTCCATTTTGAAAGATGATATTAATAGAGCTAATAAAGCAAAACAGGAGAAAAATAAGAGTGAAAATTAGATTGTGGCAAAAGAATTTGAGCAACACATGAAGCCTAATACTAAACCATCTCTGTTGCTTACGAAATTAAATTGAAAAGTGCATGTTTACTTGCCACCAAATCTGATATTGATGAGCTAGATTTTAGCAAATCTATTTGCTATGCTTTTGTGTGCAAAGAGGCATTATTTTCTTTCGAGGGCGTGCCTTCCTCTTTGCCCCCCTTTGTCACTAACATTTTGCAGAGTTCACGGCGTCTTTCCACAAGGCGTGCCACCGGATTACCACCTATTCGAGGATTGAGCATCAAATTGACTTAATTCGGTGCATCATTACCCAACCGTGCACCATACCGTACCAATCCGGAGGAGACGAAGGAGATTATCGTCAAGTACGAGAGCTGCTCGATAAAGGTTATATACGAATCCCTTAGTCCTTGTGCTGTTCCTATTATTCTAGTGCCGAAAAAGGATGGTACGTCACGTATGTGTGTTGATTGTAGAGGCATCAATAATATTACTATTCGTTATCGTCACCCTATTCCTAGGCTAGATGATATGCTTGATGAATTGAGTGGCTCTACAATATTCTCGAAAGTTGATTTGCGTAGTGGATACCATCAAATTCGTATGAAATTGGGAGATGAATGGAAAACAGCATTTAAAACTATGTTTGGATTATATGAGTGGTTAGTCATGCCTTTTGGGTTAACTAATGCACCTAGTACTTTCATGAGATTAACGAACGAAGTTTTACGTGCTTTCATTGGACGATTTGTGGTAGTCTATTTTGATGATATACTGATTTATAGCAAATCTTTGGAAGAACATTTGGAACATTTACGTGTTGTTTTTAATGCTCTACGTGATGCACGTTTGTTTGGTAACCTTGGGAAGTGCACCTTTTGCACCGACCGAGTATCTTTTCTTGGCTATGTTGTTACTCCACAGGGAATTGAAGTTGATAAATCCAAGATTGAAGCTATTGAGAGTTGGCCGCAGCCCAAAACGGTCACACAAGTGAGGAGTTTCCTTGGCCTCGCTGGTTTCTATAGGCGTTTTGTGAGAGATTTCAGCACCATTGCTGCACCTCTCAACGAGCTTACAAAGAAGGATGTGCCTTTTGTTTGGGGTACCGCGACGGAAGAGGCCTTCACGGTATTGAAAGCTAAGTTGACACATGCTCCTTTACTCCAACTTCCGATTTTAATAAGACTTTTGAGCTTGAATGTGATGCTAGTGGAATTGGATTAGGAGGTGTGTTATTACAAGATGGCAAACCTGTTGCATACTTTTACGAAAAATTGAGTGGGCCTAGTTTGAATTACTCTACTTATGATAAAGAATTATATGCTCTTGTTAGGACTTTAGAAACATGGCAACATTATTTATGGCCCAAAGAATTTGTTATACATTCGATCATGAATCTTTGAAACATATTAAAAGTCAAGCTAAACTGAATCGTAGACATGCTAAATGGGTTGAATTCATTGAGACTTTCCTTATGTCATTAAACACAAGAAGGGTAAAGAAAATGTTATTCTCGATGCATTGTCTCGTCGCTATACTATGCTTTCACAACTTGACTTCAAAATATTTGGTTTGGAGACCATCAAAGATCAATATGTGCATGATGCTGATTTTAAAGATGTATTGCAGAATTGTAAAGAAGGAAGAACATGGAACAAGTTTGTCGTTAATGATGGATTTGTGTTCGTGCTAACAAATCGATCACACAAGGTCTAGATCATTGAAGCACGAGTGATACATTGTCCAAAATCAACAAAGGAAAGATACAAGGTAGCCGTTCTTCTCCGAGAGGAGTCTTGAATCCACGAGGGATCTTCCCGTATAGGGGTCTTGAATCCGATGGATCTTCTCCTGGGCGGAGGTCACGATCTCCGTGGAGAAGTACTAGGTGGATGAGCAAAGGCTCTCACACACAAATATGAGCTAATCCAATGCTAAGTCTCAAAGTGAGGAGAGGGGTCCTATATATAGAGTGCAGGCGATGGGGTAAATGGGCTCAGCCCAACAGCTGCTTGGGCGTGGCGGATGATCCGAGGCGGCGGTCCGGATGATCCGGGCTGGTCGAGATGATCCGGGTGGGGGCGGATGGTCAAAGGTGCTTTCTGCTAGTGACAATGGCGGGGCGGACGTCCGGGTGGTGGTCCGGATGTCGAGGCGGGATCCGGATGATCCGGTAAAGTCCGGATGATCCGGCTTCAATGGAGGTTCTGTTGCCTTGATCGATTTAGCGGATCGTCCGGACGAGTCCGGATCATCCAAGACTCTGTCGGATCGTCGGGCCTCCGTCCGGATCGTCCGGCCTCTCTGGTCCTGGTTGCTTTCTCCTCTCCGTCTTCGCGTATGTCTTCCGCTT
This sequence comes from Aegilops speltoides, assembly GCA_021437245.1. Classification (NCBI taxonomy): domain Eukaryota; kingdom Viridiplantae; phylum Streptophyta; class Magnoliopsida; order Poales; family Poaceae; genus Aegilops; species Aegilops speltoides. The sequence continues at coordinate 124,474 of JAHHZJ010001647.1, forward strand.
CCGATTCTCCTTGCTTCCTAGCCTCTTCATGGTCGACTCCTCGGTGCCTGAGTATGCATAGAGTTTCCGTTTGAGGTAGTAACCATGTCTCATGTGAATCGAAGGAGAGTTGTGAGAGGAGTGATGTCACCTCGGTTTCAAGGGCTCTTGCACGTGCTCGAGTCATCGGTCCTTGTGGTGTTGTAGGTGTTGTTGTAGAGTCCATGGGGATGATGGAAGGATGCTCCGCATCAGCTAATGTCTATAAGCAACATAATCTCTCGAATTTCCTTCAAAAGGAAGTGCCAATGGGTTTAGAAACTTGTCTATAAAACAGCAACGAATGATGTTCTTTGACCTTTAGGGCAAAAAATTCCTGCTTAAGGCTGAATTTGAGGTTACTCCGGGCCTCCTGGCAGAATCGGGGAGTATTTTTTGGATTCGCGCGCTCGCCGCGAGCAGTTTGAGTACTTATGCGTCGACACAGACTCCGAATGACAAAATTATGACCGTTTTAGTGAACATCAATCCATTCTATGGCAGTCCTTGAAAGTACTTCATTTTCTTGTGCGCTTTTTGCCTGATTGCCCCAAAATTTCTTGTCCTCTATAGAGGAGATATCGTTTCCACATATATATTGACCGATGCCAGGAATGCCCTTTTGTTCTTGGCTTTCCGCAGCATGAGTTACTGACATGCCATCCGTGAAAACAAGGAGAATAAGGCATATAGCTGGATTTTCTTCAATTCTTGCCAAATGAGATTGCGGATCATAGAGCATCTGCGAAAATGCGTTTGTCCCTACCGAGGGGCTAATGTCTATAAGCAACATAATTTCTCGAATTTCCTTCAAAAGGAAGTGCCAATGGGTTGAGAAACATGTCTATAAAACAACGATGAATGATGTTCTTTGACTTTTGAGCCAAAAATTCCTGCTTAAGGCTGAATTTGAGGTATTCCGGCCTCTAAGCAAGCGGGAAGTACTTTTGATTCGGCGCTACTTGTGAGCAGTTTGAGTACTTATGGGTCCGACACGGACTCCGAATGACAAAATTATGACCCTTTTAGTGAACATCTGTCCTTCTATGGCAATCCTTGAAAGTACTTCATTTTCTCGTGCGCTTTTTGCCTGATTGCCCCAAAATTTCTTGTCCTCTATAGAGGAGATATCATTTCCACATATATATTGACCGATGCCAGGAATGCCCTTTTGTTCTTGGCTTTCATGCGTATGAGTTATAGCATGCCATCCGGCGAAAATAAGGAAAATAAGGCATATAGCCGCTGGATTTTCTTCAATTTACGGCCAAATGAGATTGCCCGGATCATAGAGCATCTGCAGAAAGGTATGTTTGTCCCTACCAGGTGGGCTAATGTCTATAAGCAACATAATCTCTCGAATTTCCTTCAAAAGGAAGTGCCAATGGGTTGAGAAACTTGTCTATAAAACAGCGACGAATGATGTTCTTTGACTTTCGGGGCCAAAAAGTCCTGCTTAAGGCTGAATTTGAGGTACTCTGGCCTCTGGCATAAGCGGGAGTATTTTGGATTAGCGGCTTTCGCCGTGAGTAGTTTGAGTACTTGTGGGTCCGACACGGACTCCGAATGACAAAATTATGACCGTTTTAGTGAACATCTGTCCTTCTATGGCAATCCTTGAAAGTACTTCATTTTCTCGTACGCTTTTTGCTGGATTGCCTCAATATTTCTTGTCCTCTATAGAGGAGATATCGTTTCCACATATATATTGGCCGATGCCAGGAATGCCCTTTTGTTCTTGGCTTTTACGCGCATGAGTTACACCATGCCATCCGGCGAAAACAAGGAGAATAAGGAATATAGCCGCTGGATTTTCTTCAATTTACGGCCAAATAAGATTTCCCAGATCATAGAGCATTTGTAGAAAGGTACGTTTGTCCCTACCAGGGGGCCTATTGTCTATAAGCAACACAATCTCTCGAATTTCCTTCAAAAGGAAGTGCCAATGGGTTCAGAAACTTGTTTATAAAACAGCGACGAATGATGTTCTTTGACTTTCGGGGCCAAAAAGTCCTACTTAAGGCTGAATTTGAGGGTACTCCGGGCCTCCTGGCGCAAGCGGGGAGTATTTTTTGGATTCGCGTGCTTGCCGCGAGCAGTTTGAGTACTTAGGGGTCCGACGCGGACTCCGAATGACAAAATTATGACCGTTTTAGTGAACATCAGTCCTCCTATGGCAATCCTTGAAAGTACTTCATTTTCACGTGCGCTTTTTGCCGGATTGCCCCAAAATTTCTTGTCCTCTATAGAGGAGATATCGTTTCCACATATATATTGGCGATGCAGGGAATGCCCCTTTTGTTCTTGGCTTTCCGCGGCATGAGTTACTGACATGCCATCCGTGAAAACAAGGAGAATAAGGCATATAGCCGCTGGATTTTCTTCAATTTACGGCCAAATAAGATCGCCAGATCATAGAGCATATGTAGAAAGGTATGTTTGTCCCTACCAGGGGGCCTAATGTCTATAAGCAACATAATCTCTCGAATTTCCTTCAAAAGGAAGTGCCAATGGGTTGAAACTTGTGCGAAAAACAATGACGAATGATGTTCTTCGACTTTCGGGGCAAAAATTCCTGTTTAAGGCTGAATTTGAGGTACTCGGGCCTCTGGCGCAAGCGAGTATTTTTGGATTCACAAGCTTCGCATGAGCAATTTGAGTACTAATGCGTCCGACACGGACTCCGAATGACAAAATTATGACCGTTTTAGTGAACATCAATCCTGATGTAGGGTGGAACCCTATAGCGACGATCTTTCACGTTTGGAGTGGGATCCCTCAAAGAACACGATGAACACGGGGAAGAACGGGGAGAAATCACAAGGGGAAACACTCAAGAACAAGTCCAAATCACACATCCACTAGACAATCAAACACACAAGATCCACAGGGTACATGAACAACAAAGAGAAAGATACAAGGTAAGGTTCATCTCCAAGAGGAGGTCTTGATGATATCCTAGATGGATCTTCCCACAAGGGGGTCTTGATGATATCCATGGGATCTTCTCCTAGATGGAGGTCTTGGCCTCCAATGGAGTAGTGGTCTCTCTCTCAAGAGTAGAGATAGGTAGGAGCAAAGCTCACCTAAGAATGAGCTATCACTTTGCTAACCCTAACTAGGAGGAGGGAAGGAGTATATATAGTCTTAGCCACGAAGGGTGAGTGGGGAAGGATACATGGGCTTTGGCCGATTCTGTGTATGAAGGCGAGGCCGGATGATCCGGATGGGGGTCCGGATGATCCGGCCGTCGTCGGATGATCCGGAGGTGACCGGATGATCCTTCGGAAGAGACCCTTCTGTTGTCGTCGGGCCGATTATCCGGATGATCCGGAGGGGGACCCGGATGATCCGGTTGAGCCCGGATGATCCGGACGTCCGGCCTGGCTCCTGCAGCCTCTCCGTCTTCTTCTCCTTTCTTCCGTCTTCTCTTCCACGCTTCCCTCGCGGATGGTGTAGTCGTTCCTTGGCGCTTGCACTCCTCCTTGACATCCGTGAAGGTTCGACAATACCTATGCATGCACACGTAAGGAGTGTCAAGTAGTATACCATCCTCGAGAGTGTCAAGTGAGCACGTGTAAAGGAGAAGATTCACCTTTGAGTATGTGAAGCAGATGTGGCACGTGTCACTTGCCAAACAAACTCTTGACATGGTGATGTCCATAGGATGCTCCGCATCATCCCCTCCCCCTTGGGAAAGATCCGACCTCGGATCGAAATCCAAATCACCATGGGAAAGAGATGATGTCGCCGTGTAGAAGTGGACGATCACCAAGCATTCGTCATCTTGTAGTTCCAAATGGG